>JBBPLZ010000450.1:0-11183 GCA_038090055.1 Hemileccinum hortonii | reverse complement strand
TTAGCCACGTCAGGGTCGAGCCTGATTTGTGAAGGGCGACTGCATTGGTGACTCTTTGCAGGCTGAGCCAGAAACCGTATCCTTCGTAACAACGGAGAGGTAGACCGTGGGGCGTACATGGCTATTAGCACATCACATACGATACCTTACCTTATGCGTTCTGGTGGAAACCCGAGATCGCAACGATACATCAGAGATCACCGACACGTTTTACCTAGAGAACCTATCATTCGCCCTATACGAGAACTCTCCCCTCGTCATTTCTTATGCCGACCACCTCGCCCCCGCATCATTTACCTCCTCCGCCTCGATCGACAACGATACGGGGAATACTTCATCCCAAGGAACGATCGTTTTAACTACCTATGCCCTCGTTCCGTTCTTCGCCGAAACCCGCATTATTTGTAGAAATCCCCAGAATTAGGTTGGAAGATACCTGATAGTAAGGATGGACGCACTAGCAAACGCACAAGCAGCCATGGCCCTGGCTATACAACAATTGGCCAACGCAACCGCAGCAGTTAACACCGCACGTGACAACAAAAAAACCTCCGAACCAGGTGACTGGGAAGGAGATAGAAAAAAGTTTAGAAATTGGTGGACTCGAGTCTCTTTTTGGGTCGAGACACAACAATGGTCCCCAGGGAAACTAGGGGACAAACAAAAAACAATCGCTGTCCTCATGAGGATGACAGGCAGAGCAGCCGACTGGGCAAGACAACGCCTAGAAAGTTACAAAGAAGACGAGACCGACGACATGATCGACCCTGATGATGCCAACTCTCGTATCCAAAAAGGAGACTACGTGTGGCCCAATTGGCCGGTTCTGGCCAACACTATACAGAACCACTTCCAGATAATGATTCTGGCTGATGAAGCCTACAACGAGTTGTTGTCATGGAAACAAAACGGAAAGCCGATCGATGCCTTCCTAGAAAGGTTCAATACTCTATGCCAAGAAGCCAATCTCGGATGGGAGGAGTCCGAACGAATCTTAAAGAAAAACGTCGATCCCCGCATCTACAACTGGTGTGAGATGAATGCTACGGACGCCACCGACAACTATGACGGTTGGGTCAAAGCATATCGAAACGCTGGTAGGGCTTTCGAACAAATGGCCAGGGAGCGGCCAGACGCAATGCGCGCAGATCAAAGAGCTCCCCGTTTTTTTTCTCAGAACCAGGCAAGGAACCAGGGCAATCGGCCCCAAGTTCCGTATTACCAAACTCGAGGTGCCCCATCTGCACCACCTCGTTTTACCTCCGTCGGGACCCAACCAGGTCGCGGCGCACCTATGGACATTAGCACAGTCCAACCATCACGACCCGACACGTGCACGTGCATCCAATGTGGTCAGACAGGCCACATCAAATGGAACTGTCCCCAGGGCCGCCAACCCTCTACCACTGGCATGCGCCAACTCTATGACCCGGAGATTGGCCAGTACGTCACTGTAGCGGCAGTTCAACTGCAAGGAACAAGGGAGGTGCCCCTAGCACCAACAACAAGGATCGCGGAAGTTTCAGGGAAACAACCGTGGATGAATGAGGAAGCCGAGGCCTACTGGAGGGATCGGTTTGAGGTAGAATTGCGGCAGAAAGCAGCCGCTGGACTCTCTGCTACAGACAAGGGAAAAGGCCGCGCCGTGTGAAACTGGGAGGTTTTCCCACGGCCCCTCCTTCTCCTTCTTTCTCTCATAATTCTTTTTCTCTTCTCTCCGTCGACGAGATCATGGACAGTGACGACGTCGAATCACTGAACAATATACATAGTTCTTTTCCTTCTCCTTCTTCTTCTTGCCAAGATCTTCCCACTCTAACGGAGTGCGACGAAGATTCCTTCCCCATCTGTACTATCTCTGAAGTATTATTTAAAAATGTTCCAATTTCATCCGACATGGCGTCTCACTCGAGCGTGGCACTGGATGTAAAACACAGTGTGCTTAATTCCATGATAAAAGAAAAAACAAAAAATATTTCATCTTTATATAAATCCTCCCATGAACCTTCATTCTCATTGGTGGATGTCAGAACCCTAGCACCAGGAACATTATCCCTGGGGGGTGAGATGTCATTATACTGTACTACCTTATTTAAACGACACGGTGACTGGAGAAAGGCCGTTGTCAAGGCCTTATTGGACTCAGGAGCCTGTCAGACGTTTGTGGATAGGGAGTGGGTTGACAATCAGGGATTGACACTCCATGAACTCCCACAACCTTTTCACGTGAACAACGCTGACGGTTCCGCATCTTCACACGGACCTATTCGTTTCTATGTTTCTTTCCTTATCGAATATCAAGGACACACCGAGCCCATCGATGCGATGGTTAGCACACTCGGTACTCACAGAATCATTCTAGGTTACGATTGGCTTTATCGCCATAATCCAACGGTTGACTGGGTCAACCAAACAATCTCTTTCAACAGATGCACAGCATACTGCAATCAGCTTCGGGAAAGCCAAATCCCACGCCACATCCCTACCTCATTACGGGTAATAGAGGAGGACGTAAAAGACAAGGTTCCACAGGTATACCACGAATACCTCGACGTATTTTCCAAAAACGAATCCGAACGCATGCCGGAAAGAAAGGCATGGGATCACGCCATTGATCTAAAAGAGGATTTTGTACCAAAAAAGGGTAGAGTCATTCCGCTATCTGACACCGAAATGGACGAAGTCCGCGGCTTTATAGATTCGGAATTAAAAAAGGGGTACATTCGACCATCTAAATCCCCTCAAATGGCACTGGTCTTCTTTATCCCCAAGAAAACAGGAGATAAACGTCTCGTCATGGACTATCGGTATCTAAATGACGGGACGGTAAAAAATAGTTATCCACTTCCACTAATTCCCACGCTGATTGACAGGCTCAAAGGCGCAGATCTATTCACAGCTCTCGATCTGCGATGGGGGTACAATAACGTACGTATCAAAGAGGGTGACGAATGGAAAGCAGCCTTCGTCACTCCTATTGGATCTTATGAACCTGTTGTAATGTATTTCGGAATGACTAACTCCCCCCCTACTTTCCAACAGATGATGAACGACATATTTAACGACATGTATGCCGTATTGATCGTCTATCTTGACGATATGATGATCTTTACGAAGGGTAAGTCTCATGTAGAACATGAGGACATTGTAAAAGAAGTACTAAAAAGGTTACGCGAAAACGACTTATACGCGAAACCAGAAAAATGTGTATTCTCTGCTGACAAAGTAGACTTCCTAGGACTAACCGTATCCAAAGAAGGAGTAGAGATGCAAACCAAAAAAGTACAGGCCATTCTGGACTGGCCTGCCCCCACTCGTTTAAAACAACTCCAATCCTTTTTGGGGTTATGTAACTATTACCGACGATTCATTGATGGTTTCGGACAGATTGCGCGCCCCATGAACGACTTAACCAAAAAGGACACCATTTGGTCATGGGGACCGGCACAACAGTTCGCCTTCGAAACCTTAAAAAAGAAAATAACAGAAGCTCCGCTTTTAGCACACCCAGAAAGCGACAAAGAGATGCGAGTGGAAACCGATGCCTCGGACATCGCTACAGGAGCAGTGCTTTCTATAAAAGGCACCGACGGTAAATGGAGGCCTTGCGCCTTCTTATCTCATTCTTTCTCATCTGCTGAGCGGAACTACCCAATTTATGACAAAGAACTTCTAGCTATTATACGCGCTCTAGAAGAGTGGCGCCATTATTTAATCGGACGAACTAACTTTGAGATTTGGACAGATCATAAAAATCTCGAATATTGGAAAAAACCGCAGACGCTATCAGGCCGACAAGCCCGTTGGCACGAACTGCTACAAGAGTTTAACTATACTTTAATTTATAAACCAGGTACCAGCAACGGCAGAGCCGACACACTCTCAAGGCATCCGGACCACGGTGAAGCCGTCGAAAATCACAATGAAAACATTACCCTTCTCCCACAAAATTTATTTATTTCTTCCTCGGGTATTGACTTACCAGTTAAATTACTTTCAGAAAATGGCAAATTGCCAACCAAAGGATCAGATCTAGCAGCCAGATTTGACTTGTACAGTGCGGAAGATACCATAGTACCCGCACATGGCAAAACACTAGTCAAAACGGACATATCCTTGGCAATTCCCCTTGGTAACTACGGTCGTGTAGCACCCAGAAGCGGGCTAGCATCAAAACACATGATCGATGTTGGGGCTGGTGTCATCGACGCCGATTATAGAGGCCCTCTCGGCGTTTTACTCTTCAATTATTCGAACACTGACTTCTCAGTTGCCAAGCACGATCGAATCGCGCAACTGATTATAGAAAAAATAACTATGCCCTCAGTCAAACAAGTCGACTCCCTAGATGATACAGTCAGGGGGGTCGATGGCTTTGGATCAACTGGGATAAAAAACATATCTATCTCATCCGACTTTTACGATAAATTAAGAGCCGAATCGGCCAAATTGGACGTTGATGCAATCAACGAATATGAATATTACAGTTCTGAAAAAATTTATAAAAACAAAGAAAACATCATTTTCGTTCCCCCTACGTTACGTACCGAACTTTTAACCTTATATCACGATTCTCCCATGGCTGGACACCCAGGCCATGCCAGAACTGCGTATTCCATTCACAGACACTACTGGTGGCCGGGAGCCACTAAAGATATTAAAAACTATGTAGATCACTGCCAGGTGTGCGCCCAAACAAAGGGTTCCTCAAGGCCACCAGCAGGAAAATTAGTCCCGTTACCCATACCCACCCGCCCTTGGATGGATATTTCTGTAGACTTTATCACAGGTTTACCCACCTCGAACGGGTTTGATTCCATTTGTACTATAGTCGATCGTTTCTCAAAAGAACTCGTTCTCGTGCCCTGTCAGAAACAAATTTCTTCACGCGATCTGGCAGCGCTATTTAGAGACCACATTTGGTGTGTCCATGGACTTCCTAGTTCTATTGTTTCGGACACAGGACCTCAATTCGCTTCCGAGTTTTCGAAGAACTTATGTAAAACCTTGGGCATTACTCAGCACATATCTACAGCTTACCACCCTCAAACGGACGGGCAAAGCGAATGGGCCAACAGGGATATCGGACAATATCTCCACGCCTACGTTGCCAAAATCCAAGACAAATGGGTCGATTGGCTGAAGATAGCCCAATTCGCGCATAACAACAACCTTACCACCGCAACCGGCACCATTCCCTTTGCAATTACAAAGAACTTCGCACCCCGCATGGGACACGAAGGTTCTAGCACCACGGTGGGGGGTAGATTCGGCGTCGAATTCGGCAGAGCCCACAAGGAGATCGAACAAATATTATACGAAACTCGGACCCGGATGAAGAAAACAGCGGACAAGGTCCGAACAGATGCTCCAGAGTATCAGATCGGCGATCGCGTTTGGTTGTCAACGGATAACCTCACCCTTCCATACACCGCAAAAAAATTAACCCAAAAATATATCGGACCTTATACTATAGAAACCGTCTACCCAAACACTCTTAAATTAAAACTTCCCTCCTCTATTCAAATTCATCCCGTAGTTAATATCTCGCGTGTTAAACGCTACCGAGATACCCTCCCTAACCAACCTACTGTACGACCAGACCCTATCATGGTTACGGAGGATAAACATGAGGAGTATGAAGTGGACTATATTGCGGCTTCTAGAGTAAAAGGACACGGACTACAATATTTAGTGCATTGGAAAGGATGGGATGAGGAAGACAGGACATGGGAACCGGTGGCAAACTTGGTACACGCCAAAGACACCATAGCAGAGTTCCATTCTTCCCACCCTAACGCGCCCCGCCCTATTCGAAACCTGGCGTTTTCGGACTTTAACCATCTGTTCAAGGACTACGGACCATCTTATGCGAACTTTCATGCGTCTCAAATCGATTACGAGTCTTAGAAAGTGGGGGGTAATGTTATGGTCCTAACCTCCCTCCCTCCCGGATTGGGACAGACCCAACCGCAACCTGTACTTCTTAACCCCTATCTTTTGGGAGTCACGTGACCAGTAGCACGTGACCGTGGGATAGTGTCACATGATTAGGTCTAGACTCAAAGCCTAGACTTCTATGATGTCACTGCCTCATGTCTAGCTTCTTTTCTTCCTTTTAATTACCGCTGGTCTAGACCTTCACTTTCACACGTCACTTAGGGTTTCTTCTCACACTACGCTTCTCCTTCTGATGGACAGTTCCATACTCTCACGTCTGCCCTAAACCACCATCATGTATATAAACCCTAGGTAGACGACTGGACTCCCCAGTCTTATTCACTTCGTTATTGGCACTGGACTCTGTCCCCTGCTGTGACTACCTGAGTACCACTCCCCTCTCCTCGTCGTTGTTCGTTCCGCTTTTCTCGTTGCACGCCATTTAGGTTGAGTTCAGTGTGGCAGACATTTGTCTTGCAACACAGATAATAGGACAAAGGAACAATGCATGAATATAGAGGTAGTGCATCCATATGTCAACAATAACTGAAACAATGAGGACAACTTGAATGTTGAATATGTTGATGGAGATAGGTAATAAGGTGGATTATGGAGTGGTCCCTTTACATAGGACTAAGCTAGTAACATGAAGAGAAGTAGTATTCAAAGAATAAAATGCCCCATATGACAGTAAGAAAATTGACAATCCATACAATATCTAGGTTATTGGTATGATTGTGCCTTGTTGCATTGCGGTGTGATGTTGATTTTGTTTGAAGCATGGCTGATAACTTTCTTTAGTGGGTGTTATTGGATGCATCTGCCAGCTTGTTTCCTGAATATAATGTCAGCTGAAAATCAGTATCTGAACTTTTGCAGTTGGCTGTGTGCACATTTAAATGCAGACACACTGTGGTTTTGACAACCAATTTGGAATCATCATATCAAATTCAAAGCTGTCAATTGGTTTCTGTTTGGATCATTGAACGATAATGCTGTTTGTTTGCAATGCATTTGGATCAACTGCATGATTATCTAGCCTTATTGGAAGGATTATGTTAACAGACATATGGCTGAGCTGGGCTGATATACTGTCTTTGTGGGTCTCTTTCATATTGCACCTTGGTTTATCTTATGGTTTGCAGTTGGCAGTGATGCTTGCCATAAACTTTAGTTTCCTCACCATTCCTTGGATTATCAACCTCACCTCAGCCACCAATGTAATCTAAATCATCATCTACTTCTTGGTTTCAACAATCATGTTTATCATGTTTTTGTTTGCTTTATTGGGTATGTATAGTAATTTGGGGCTCCTTGTTGCTGTTCCTATGGTATGTCTTCCTGCAAAGATCATGTTTGCAGGAGATGTTCATCTTAGTCATTACAGGTGGAAGTCATGCAGATGTTCAGTCAAAATAAAATAGGAATGTCCCATCTTGCATTACTTACAGTTTTTTGATTGCTTTGTGAGTCAAGTGTTGCTGATGGCCACAGTTGGAGATGACACATGACCATATATGAGCAATGTGATAGGAAGTTCCAGAATCACACTCTTTTCAACAGCCCTTGTAGTATAGATTTTTGGCCTGAAAGAACATACATCTGTGATGACCCTTGGTGTGGAATATTTGATTATTATGTTGTTTGGGGTGGTCAGCTTTGGCAGTGTGGCTGTTTGAGACCTGGACTTGTATTGAAGTCCATGTATTCAACAGACTTCAATGTGAGTACAATTTCTCCCCTAACTACACAAGGTTTTCATGTACAAACTAGGCAGGCCCCTTTGTTTCAGTGGTATTCTTGAGATGTTGGACTTCAGGATGGTCAGTTGCTATAGCTACTGCCAGGTCACAACAATGCATTCCTCCATTTGGAATTGAGTTTGGAGTTGAGGTCGGTATGATATATTTGGAGTTACCATAATTTATGCATCTAGCTGTTGTATCTGCTCTTCCACTTCTTGAGCTTATGTAGCTATACAAGACTGTTCCAGTTGACTCACCAACTGCCCTAATACATGCAGACAAGAATGTGAACTCAGAATGTGTGTAATGCTCTTGTAAGATCTGCCTCAATGTGAGCTGTCAGTCCTCCATTACAAACCATAATTAAAATGGTATTGTAGGGTGCTGTGCACCATGACAGGCAATGTGGACCCAGCAATAGTCTCTGAATGTCTGTATAACCCCTTCAATGGTGTCTGCAATGCTGGTGGCCATGGTATGTTTGGAGAGTTGTCTCATGCAAAATGCTCTAGATTTCATGCTCCACCTCTGGTAGCCACATGCAGCTTTAGATCCACACTCAGATGTGCCTGACCAACTGCCAGTACTGAAATGATGTTTGCAATTCCAGACATGTTGTAAGCCTTCATCTGAGAACAAACATGCTCACATGAAAATGAGAGCTGAGAGAGAAGTGTATGAAGAAACATGGACATCCATCAGATTTTTGTGGGCCTGTTGGTAGTTGGATGTTATTTTGCAGGATAGTGACAATTGGTTCTATCACAGATGGCCACAATTCCTGCAATGACTGCTTCACCCAGGAATCTCTGTTTCTCCAATATATACATGAATCTTGAGTAAGCTCTGAAATTGCCAACATAATTCACTGATTTTGTTGATTGAGCAATGCAGCAGAACATGAACAGGTGATTGATCTTGAAGCATATTATGAATGTCACAAGTGTATCTGCTGGCAATCATAATGATGATGGGTCCACATTTGGCAAGTTGTTGACACTTCTTGAAATGTGGAGGCAGGAAATACCATGAAAGGCCAATCTGTAGCTGGATTTTACTCACCACTGATTTTCATTCCTCATGAATCCACCAGTATGATTCCATTCCATTCTCTCCACACCCTTGCATATATTTCTTTAGACATTCATTTAATTTGTGACATTGTTCCCAATCTAGTGTCCTTGGTTACTCTGCTTTCTCAACACAGGCAGAGAAGTGTTGATTCTTGTGAGTTAATTCCACATGATTCCTCATCCTTGCTCCAAGAGTTTGACAGCCATCCCCAAGTTGCCATATCTCACAGCACATGGGAAGGTATCATTGACCAGATCAGCCAAAAGCCAGTTTACTAGAGTTCTGACTGGTGCTTCTTTGGATCATATGTGAGTTGCACAAAAACATCAACTTTTTCCACTTCATTTCAGATCATAATACCAACATCTTGTCCAGGACACTGATGATCTGAGTCATTTCAATGGTATTCATGGTGATAGAGCCAGTCCCTTCAAGCAGCTCAATTGGTATTTGACTGAGGAAAACAGTAGGGAAGATCTGATGATTCTTGTATGGTACAGGATCATCTGTCAATCTTGAAGCTTGACACTCTCCCAAGAGAGCTCATCTGTTTTGTTGCCTAACAAAATGAACAAGCCATCATTGCTTTAACTGCATCAGGACCTATCATATTTAATTTGATGCCATTACATGCACCAGTTCCTCCTTATCATGGAAAAAATATCCAGCCGTGAAAATAAATGCATCACTGACCTGTTGAAGATTCCTGAAGTCTATAGGTAATCAATGATGCAGCACATCACAGATCAGTCTCAAGGAGATAATGATGAGATACACTGACTTCATAAAATGTGTGATAATCCATGGAGATCTCATTAATAAACACATGGACATAGTGCTAAATTCACAGTTGTAGCTGCAGGAAATTTCTTCATTTGAACAAATCAGTCCAGGTCTTGTGTTATGTTGCTTCAAATGATCAACCAAAACATTTGAAGTCAATACAAGAGTTTATCAGAAATAACTAATGCATGAATCTGCAAAGCTGAATAGTAAAGAACAAGTTGCAGGTGGAGTAGCATCTCAAGCCTTGGATGGCAGACACCAACCACTGGAACTTTGAAGTGGCATGAAAGGCAATTGAAGTATGTGCCATATACACTCTAGTTGCAAAGTTGGTCTGAGTTGGCATGTTGAACTAGGCTGTCTGCATAGGTTGCCAGATTATGCACACCATGGGGCAATTGTGTGATGCACCATTCCTAGTGGATGCTTTCTACTGTACCTCTGCATTCCAGATCTCCTTGAAATGGTCACTTGGCCTGTAAATGGACATCTCAGCAAAAATGAGTTTAAGAGATGGGGAGGAAAGAGAGAATCAATGGATATCAGGACAAATGCCAAGAAGCATCAGCATATATAGAATAACTTGAAACAAGTCCCAGCTAATAGTTGTTGGACTATGTAAGTATTGTCCCCAGATCTGACCAGACCTTTTGAGATCAGGAGACAGTCATCCTGATCTTATGGGTCTGTATAGTCTGTGAGCACTCATCAGATGCTGCTAGCATCATTGCCAATGCCTGTTCCATCATCTGATGAATAATCCAAAGTTCAAGTTGGCAGATGTGAAACCAATGGCATTTATGATGTATACCACTAGTCTGGTAAGCAGCCCATCTAAAAAAAGCAAATCACCAATCAAAGAGTTGGCAGGGAACAACAGGGGAAAGTTGTTGGGATTGGCATCCGACACTTTTCTTGATTATTTTGGCTATTTTGATTCTTTTGGCTATTGTATTAACCATTGCCTATCTACTTAACCTTCAGCTATTTCACTATCTTCTTAGAATCATCCTCCTGTACCTGTGGATCAATATCCAGGCATACCATGTCATCAAATTGAACATCATCATGTTCAGAGAATGCATTGTTTATGCTCATCATTCCCACCATCTATATTCCCTATCAATTTTCATCCTGTTCTATTCAATCAACCTCCATCACCTCCAATGTTTCCACCTGCCCCTCTGTCTGCTATGCCTTTGCACTTCCAATCATTTGCTCCACTACCTCAAAGGGATGTTTTGGAGAATAGAGTTGATTACAATGCTAGATTGCTAGACAACTTCAATTCTTCTCATCAAAGTCATTGTAACTGAAGATCTATTTGTTGGTCCACTGCTCCTCAACCTGCCAATGCCCAAGCTGGTCCATCACATTCTCTTGCTTCTGTTGGTCCTATATACCCCCAATCTATTCAAAATTATCAACATGTCATCAACTTTCAAAAAATGAAGCAGATCAGCAAGTTTCTATGAGATTGCAATAGTTACAAAGGCAGCAGCTTGAAATGGTGTTAAACAGCTGAATCGAGCAGCTGGAGTCCACAGTCAGAACTATATTGCACAGAGTGCGAAGTGTACATACCTGGAGTCCACAGTCAGAACTAAAGAAAGCGCTGACTGTGGAACTCCGACTATA
>JBBPLZ010000448.1:0-11199 GCA_038090055.1 Hemileccinum hortonii | reverse complement strand
TTGGGAATATACCCTTAGTCCCTTGTCCTTGACCCCTCGTGCGCGTCGACTCTCGTCTTCGCAACAACGTCCTTGTCCTTCGTATTAATTGGACTATCTTCGAACTCCTTGATCTCGTCGCTGGACACCTTCACGTCCAGGACTCGTTCTTCGACACTTGATCGCTGAACACCCCGTCGGCATCGTTCCGACACCCCTCGCGTCTACCCTTAGCCAACTAGGGGTTATCCAAGGCTACGCTCGCTCCTACCCGGACCAAGCGTAACAGCCACAACCCCAAAATTGACTGGGTCAAGGACACGGTTCAAATGACATGATGTCCGAGGAGTTGCTTGATACTCCAAGAAAAATCCAAATATATAAAGAAAGTCCAAAAAGAGGAGCAGAGCTCCAAACTAAAAGCTTATTGTATGTGAGTAATACAAGAAGCACAAAAAACACTGGAAAAACCACATGTAACCAAGACAAATGAGGAGATAGTACCTCCTCAATTCCATGACTTTCTCAAGGTATTCTCAGAAGGAGAATCCCAATGTATGCCAACACGCAAGCCATGAGATCATGCAATAGATTTGAAAGAGTCATTTCAACCTAAGAAAGGAAGGAACATCCCCTTGTCACATAAAGAACAGGAAGAAGTCACCGCATACCTGGATGAACAGTTGTGGAAAGGCTATATCCAACCCTCTAAATCACCACAAACTTCCCCCATATTCTTCATTCCAAAGAAGGAAGGAAAGAAATGGAGGGTTACAGACTACCAGTATTTGAATGAACACATGGTCAAAAATAACTATCCCCTTCCTTTGATCCCACAGCTTGTGGACACATTAAAAGGGGCTAAACTATTCACAAAGATGGATGTCAGGACAGGTTACAATAATATTCAAATCAAGGAAGGAGACAAATGGAAGGCAGCCTTTGTATGCTTTAGAGGTGCTTTTGAACCACTCGTCATGTATTTCGGGCTGTGCAATTCTCCAGCCACTTTCCAAGCAATGATGAATGAAATCTTTGCTGATATGGATGACATGGTGGTCGTATATATAGACGACATCCTAATATTCACGAAAACAGATAATAAGGACGAACATGACAAGATTGTGTGGGAAGTCCTCCAAAGGTTGCAGGACAATGATTTATTCATCAGTCCAAAGAAGTGTCAATTTCATGCAGAAGAAATAGAATTTCTCGGCATGATTGTAGGGAAAGACAGGATCAAAATGGATATGGATAAAGTACAAGCAATACTCCAATAGCCAGAACCCTCCAATGTCAATGGGGTTCAGAGTTTCCTTGGACTTGCCAACTTCTATTGCAGGTTCATTCAGGACTATTCAAAGATCGCACATTCCTTACATGACTTGATGAAGAAAGATGTGATCTTCACATGGGAAGACATACATTAACATGTGTTTGACATGCTTAAAGAAAAATTTACCATAGCCCCAATATTGGCTTATCCAGATAATGATTGCCAATTCCGATTGGAGACCGATGCATTGGACTTCGCAACAGGAGCTGTGTTATCAATATTAATAGAAGACAAATGGCATCCAGTAGCATATGCTTCGCATGTCATGACCCTGGAAGAACAGAATTATCCAGTAGCTGACAAAGAAATGCTCAGCATCATAAGATCATTGGAAATGTGGAGACACTATTTAGAAGGAGCCAAATATGAATTCAAGATATGGAATGACCATGCAAACCTACAATGGTTCATAAAAAATCAGAATCTGAGCAGAAGACAAGCACACTGGGCATCTTACCTAGCCAGATTCAATTACAAATGGGTACACAAGACAGGGGCCACAATGGGAAAGGCAGATGCTCTCTTTAAACGAGAAGATCATGCACACAGAATGGCTACTGACAATCAGGGAGTAACCGTGATGCCAAAAGAGCATATATGCCAAGTTTTCATAACCACAGAGGGTGAAGTCTTGATGAACAAAATTCATAATGAAACAAAAACACTGAATAAAGAAGATCTATATCACAAGCATGGTATGATTGCAGAAAAAGATATACTAATCAAAGAAGGAAGAATCTATGTACTGGATGCATTACAAATGGAATGCACCACATTATGCCACAATTTGGCCATGGCCTGACATCCTGGAGTTGAAAAGACCCTAAAAATAGCATGCAGGCACTATTTCTGGCCTAACATGACAGGATACATTAAAGATTACATTTCTAGATGTGACCGTTGTGCATAGTTTAAAGGAGCCAATAAAGCACCTGCAGGAAAATTAGTACCATTAGAGGCACCAGAGATGCCATGGATGGATATAACCATGGATTTGGATCTCCCCTCATCCAATGGATTCGACTCAATCCTTGTAGTCGTCAATTGATTCTCAAAGGAAGTCAAATTCATCCCATGCAATAAAACAATAAATGCCATAGAGACAGTGGAGTTGTACCTGAACAAAGTTTGGGTTAACCATGGACTCCCCCAAAGCATAGTCTTGGATCGAGGGCCACAATTCGCATCTCATGTTATGCAAGATCTATGCAAAAGACTAGGAATAAAACCAAAGCTATCCACAGTGCACCACCCACAGATGGACGGACAAATGGAGCATGTGAATAGAGATATACAGCAATACCTGAGGTTATACTGTGCAGAAAAACAAATGGAATGGGCCAATTGGATAGCCATAGCCCAATTTCAACATAATGCCATGGTTCACTCAGCTACAAAAAAGTCGCCATTTGAAATTACCAGATCCTATGCACCACGTATGGGTATTGAACCCGGTATCTCCAAGGCACCGGCTGCCAATAATCTAGTAGACCAAATGGCCAAAACATTGGACCAGGTCAAAGAAAATATTAAAAGGGCCCAAGAGCAAATGAAGCTACAAGCTGATAAGCACAGATCGGACACACCAGAATATAAAGTGGGCGATGTTGTATGGCTATCAACCAAAAATCTTAGATTGCCACTGGAATCAAAGAAATTATCAGAAAAATGGCTGGGACCATACAAAATAACAAAAACACTCAGGAATGCAGTGGAACTGTGACTGCCCAAATCTATGCAAATCCATCCAATAATAAATGTATCACGCATCAAACCATACAAAGAACAGTTACCCAACCTGTTGCAAGCCAGAGGCATGCTCAACCTAAATGCAACGAGCGACTCAAACGAGAGAGGAAAACGACTAGTAGAGACCTTTTACAGGTAGTCTCCGAAACCGGCAAATGAGATGAGGAGGAGCGGAACTCAACAGGTGCGGGCAAGGGACAAAGTCCGGTGCAGGAAACAAGTGAATTAGACTGGGGAACCAGTCATAAAGAGCTACCTTATATACATGTAGATACTGCGCACAGACCAAGGTACACTTTAGGGTAGGCGTGAGAGAAAAGATAAGGATGAGCAGATAAGAAAGATAAGAGATAAAACATGAGGCATGACATCACCGGGTCTAGACCTAGTCATGTGATATGTCCCACGGTCACGTGCTGCTGGTCACGTGACTTCTGAGAAATGAAAGTTAGAGTCCAAGTCGTACAAGTGTCAGTGGAGTCTGTCTCCATCTGGTAAAGAGTGTGAGATGAGGAGCAATCATAACACAACCAACCAGTGACAAAACCGGGACCCTCTAATGTCACCGAAGAACAGGACAAAGAGTATGAGGTTGACCGTATAATCAACTCCTGCTGGAAAGGGAGGCGACTCAAGTATCTTGTCCACTGAAAAGGGTATGTGTTATAGTTCGTGTCCAACTCGTACGCTTTTCACTTTTTCTTTACGTTACCTTTTGCTCATATCTCTGAATCCCTGAGCACCGTTTTACCCCTAATCCTTTTCCAAAGTCACGTGACCAATGCACGTGACCGCGGGAACCATCACCTGACCTAGGGCCCAGACCATGACATCATTATGATGTCACGCCTCATGGACAGCTTCTCTCTCTCACGGTTACGCTTCTTTTCTTCTCTCATATTCTATAACCTTCCATCATGTTCCTTTTCTCACATTTGCCCTAAAGTCGTCTCTACCTATATAAACCCTACCTTACTCGCCGTAATTCCCTCAGTCCTGTTCACTTGTAAACCTCCCTTCCTCATAGGGACCTTGACCATTTGAATACCACTCTCCTCTCCTCATCGCCAGCCTCGTCCTCTGTAAAGGGACTCTTTTATGTTGCACGCTATCACTTTCGTCGCCCGACTCCCCGCCACCGATCTCATTCTCGCCGTGTCACTCGTCGTTGACACTCGCCGTCGCCAAATCTTCCTCTTCGTTCAGCTCATCCTCGTACCTTTGGTTTAAGGTACTCGTCATCGTTAGTAGTTCAAGGCTGACAACAGTATGGAGACGATGAGAGGACATAGGAACCAATAGGCAACCTCACACACACTAAAACAGCACAATTGGACTTCCATGCTGCCCACCCAAATGCCCCTCGAAAATTGTGTATGACTCAGGAAGTCTTTGATCATTTGTTTTCAAAAATACCAGAAAACATCACAGAAGTGCAAGCCATTTTTGGTAACATGGATTACTATGATTGTCTGGAATCTGATCCTTAGAGAGGGGGTGGTGTAACAAATGCTTACTCCATGCAACCCCTATTTTATTTTATTTTATCTTATCTTCATCTCATCTTATCAGACAAAAGGCCACACAATCGCATCTCAAGACATGATGTGAACTTATCACTCTTCTCACTTCAAGATCATGTGAACATGTCACGTGACTTAACCCCATTCAGTATCACAACCTTCATTTAATTTCCATACCATGCTCACCTCATGTGGTGCTTCCATTCTGATGCTGCATCCATTGCACACCCTTTTAATGACACAGCAACCTGAAATGCCTCATGCACCACAGCCTTTATCAAGGCAGTATCTTATCTTCTTATCTCACATTTCATGTATAGCCCATGATCCTAAATGACTCATGATGACTCACACCCTTAGCCCAAGGCACAAGGTTATGACATATTAGTATAGATTAGGTACAAATAGGTACAAACACCCATGTAGTATATAAACCCATGAATCAGCGCCAGAGAACTCCAGTCAAGTTCTCTTGGTTCTCCCCCAAAGAATCATTTGAGAATTTAAGAGCTCAATCCATATCCTTTTCCTTCCATCTTTTGTCTCTGACCTTAGCTCGGCTAAGCTTCGCACTAGTCAAAGTCTATGGTTGTTTCACAATCTGGATAAGTGGCCTTTCATCCTTGAAATCCTGCTGACTCACCAGTATTTTTCACATGCAGCAATCCGTTCGCAGCAATTCTTGAATGGCTGCATTTGGGCCAGCATTGTCATCAAGCTCATTGATCCCATCTGTTGTTGGCCTTGAACTACTAACGATGAGAACCTTTAGACAATAGGTTTGAGGAGTTGATAAAATACCAAGAGACGACAACGACGAGTATGGTATATGAGTGAGACAGCGAAAATGATATTCATGGCAGGAATGGGAAGAATGACAGTGACAAGATGAAACATGAAGTGGTCCCTTTACAGAGGACTAAGCTGGTAGAGTAGGAAAGAGTGGTATTCAAGTGTACAAGATCCCTATGAGGAAGGGAGGAATACAAGTGAACAGGACTGGGAAATTACAGAGAGTAAAATAGGGTTTATATAGGTATGGGCGACTTCAGGGCAGGTGTGAGAGGTGGAATGTGATAGAATGTCATGGAATATGATAGAAGAAAAGAAGCATAAGCGTGAGAGAAAGAAGTTGTCCATAAGGTGTGATGTCATAGTGAAGTCATGGTCTGGGCCTTAGGTCAGGTGATGTTTCCTGTGGTCATGTGCACTGGTCACATGACTTTGGAAAGGAACTAATGGTAATCAGTGCTCAGGGATCATAGAATGTGAGCAAAGTGTAAAGTAAGGAAAAAACGAAAAAGCATACAGTGGGGACATGAACTATAACACCATCTGCACCAGCTGCCTGTGCTTTATGAACATGCCACTCTTGTGCTTCATGTGAGAGCTTGCACGTTTGGCATTCACCAACTACTTTTCCATTATTCACTGTTTCCAGCACTGACAGCAAGCTTCGCTCCTCCAGAACTCGCTGCATACCCTTTGGTTGCCCACAGAATGCATAATCTGGGTATCCAGGGGGAAGATCTGCAGGAAAGACCATCATCTGAACTTTACCATGTAATGATGGATTTGGATTATCCATTGGAATCAAAGTATTGTGCATTGCTCTCTGTCTTCCTCCAGGTCTAATGTTCATCTCTTTTGCATTTAAGGCATTCTTTGCAAAAGCTCCATGAGCCAATGACTGGTCGAAAGCAAACCCGGCAATGGCATTTGAATACAATTGCTCAAAGATTGGAATTGCACGTTTGACCTGTGTGTGGAGCCAAGTAAGTGATTCAAAATAGTTGATTATTGCCAAAACTCACTTGTACGACAAGCTTGTCATTTGTCTAAAAACCGTCATGGTTTTTGCTTGGATATATAATTTTGTGTGCATCAACAAACTCCAATCGTTCTGCGACAGGAAGTTGCATGTTCTCTTCATGCTGTGCCATCAACAAAGTAAGTTGACCTGTGTGTTCCACAATAAAATCTGAGATGTGAATTGCATGTCCTTGACTCTTTTTCCATAAGGGCATTTTGCCATCATGCATATATACATGGCATCGCAAATCATTTGCACGAAAGATTGATTCATTGTGCATTATTGGAACATGCAGCTTCTCACCAGGACCCAGGTTTGGCTCAACTGGTTCAAGTTTATCATCCATATAGGTACATCTTAGCCTGTCATTTATTATTAGTCAATGACTCAGACAATTTGGCAATGCAAACTTGTACCTCTCATTCTCAGCAAACTTCCTCAAGAACTCTTGCCAGTAAGTGACCATATCTTCTCACTCATGCCTATCCACATAAATTCCTTTTTTTGCCTCTTTCAGCTCATAATACAACTTAGCAAGCCATCACCATGCTGTCACTTCAGAAATCTTCTCACCACCAGTATCCAGTCCTAATGAAGGCATTATCACCTCATTCACCTGTTTCATCAGATGAAGTGGTGTAATCTGAGAAATGGATAAGTTTGGTTGCTTTAACCTTTCCTGTTCACCTACCTTGCCATTTGCAAGTACAGTCAGATATTGATGAACAGCCAATGCAATCTGCTCATTGTTCAATAACAATAGATGAGCATGGTGGTTACCCTTGCTGATAGGGGGGAATGTATGGAATTGACTAACATATCTGTACAGAGCTCGAAGTTTCTGAGCCATGTATGGACCCTTGCCTATGGAAATGGAAATTGCATGGCTTGTGTTATGCTTGGTCCAGGTAGGAGTGAGTGTAGCCTTGGATAACCCCTAGTTGGCTAAGGATAGACACAAGAAGTGTCGGGACAATGCCGACGGGGTGTTCAGCGATCAAGTGTCGAAGAACAAGTCCTGGGCAAGAGGTTGCTCAGCAACGAGATTGAGAGGTTCAGAGATAGTCCAATTAATACGGAGGACAAGAACGCAATCACGAAGACGAGAGTCGACACGTCGAGAGGATCAAGGACAAGGGACTAAGGGTATATTTCCAAGGAGAACTAAGCTAAGGGACAGGTATGTGACGTGGGGGTTTATATACCTAAGAGGAGTGCGCATGGACCAAGCTATGTAATCAGGGTAAAGGACACACTTGGTAAGTGCCAAGAGAATTAGTAATGCCAAGCAAAGGAAGTGTGACTCAGAATGAGTCATGTGCAACTAGGTATGACTTGACATGAGTCAGGACCCAAAACAATGGTACAAGCGATGACAGCACAAGAAAAGTGAACCCAATGGAGTTATCGTGGAGTGCTGGTCATCGTGAGACAAAGGAGATGAATGCGTACAATGGTAGTGTGAGAAAGGTGAACCCTCAGGTTACCGTGGAGTGTCTACCATCGTCAAAGAAAAGAATGAGTAGAAAAAGACATAGACGATGACAAAGCATAGGGAATCATAACATTACCCCCCCACTACACCCGAAGCACCGATGAGGGAACTTGAAGGTCCACAGTGTTGAAGCTCAGAAGTTGAGGGTGTAGTGCCCAGGGGAGCCAGTGACATTGGCATAGGTGGTGTTGTCCCAGTCGGGATTGGCACCGAAGATGGGGGACGGTTCGTGAGGGAGTGGGGGAATGGGAAAGACCATGCGACGATGGGTGGGCCTGCACCTGGTGGCGGATGGACAAGGAGTACCATGGGTGTGGTGAGACGAGGACAGGGAGGATGAGGACATGGATTGTTGGGTTGAAGAGGACCCTGAGGAGGACGAGGAGGTGACACAGAGAGGTTCACAATAGCAAAGGGGGCATATGGTCTGAGGGTGACCAGGGGCGGTGCGAAGACAAATAGGGCATTTGTAGAGGGGGCATTGGGCACGGCGATGCCCAAGGTAGTGGCACATGTGGCACATCTCATGATATCAAGGATGCGTCGCAGGGAGAGGTTGATGACCATTGAAGCCAGTCCACCATGCTTCAGCCCATTCAACAGCATGAAGCTCATTGGCAGTGAGGGGAGACAAGGAGGCCAAAGGAGAGGAGTGAGTGGTATACAGTGGGGGAAGAGATGCGGGGGTGGTGCAGTAATGATCTGCGATAGCACGAGCGAAACAGTCTATCTCGGTGAGGAACTCTCTGAAGTACAACTGATGGAAGAGGGTAAAAAGGGCACCACAAGTATGGTGGCGAATGGAGAAGAGGAGGGCTTTGGTCAGCCCGTGGAGAGCTTCTGTAGTCTCGGTGGACTGCAGGATAGGAGTGAGCTGTTCTAGGCCCAGAAACACTTGGTAAAGTGCGAGGAGGGGGGAGTCCATGTCCAGATGGGTGTCAATATACCACGCCAGGCGGGGATCGAAGACAAGGCAGAGGACATTCTGAGCATATGCGGTGTCGGGGTACCCCTCACAGGCACGATGGGCCATCAGGGGGAGGTCTACAGTGGTAATTGAATGCATATCAGTAGAGGTTATTGTGACAATAGAGACAGGGGGGAGAATGGGAACCAGTACTATGTTTTCTTCTGCGCCCCACCCAGCGGTGGCAGCATTACTAGAGATATCAACATCCGAGATGTCGTCAATGATGTGGAACAGGAATGGAGCAATGATGGGTGAAGAGGACTGAGAACAGACAGAGGGGTCAGGGACAGTGGTGGAAGCGGGGATGGAGATGAGCTGGTCGATAGACATGGTGGTATGTGGGAGTGAGATCAAAGACAGTGACACTTTTTATAATTGTTTACGAACTCTGCAGCATGCATCAAATCGGACTCCAAAACCCAGGAATCTTCTTTGGTGAAGTAACCCTTCTATCAGATCAGGAAGGAATGGGAGCGTGGTGTTCTGCAGTATTTCAGAATTTTCTCAATTTCATATTCCTCCTCACCTTCTACAAGATCTGGGGGAGGAGCTGGGAAATTGGGGCCATGGACAGTGTTTTTGTGATAGGGCAATAACAAGGATGTGTGGAAGACCGGGTGGATCCACCAGATTTTGGGGAGGTGGAGTTTGTACATGATTGGGGACAGTACCTGGGTGATGGTAAAAGGTCCTTCCCGTTTCGTGGTGAATTTCAGATTAACCACGGAATGTTTCAAGTTCTGTGCTTCGAGCCAAACCTTATCTCCAAGGACAAATGGGGTGAACTGTTGCTTCGAACATGCTGCCATGGTTTGACAAGCGAGTTCATGCACAGCAAGGGCTTCATCGCGTGCTGCAGTAAGGGTGGTGATGCAATTGGAGACAGCGGGAACTGTAGATGAGGAAATAACCGAGGGGAGGGCTTGGGGTTCAAAGCCCATCATGAGGAAGAAGGGTGATTGCCCTGTGACGGAGTGCGGGCGGTGATTGTGAGTGAATTCTGCCAAGGAAATCTTGGCAGACCAAGACGAGGGTTCATTACCACAAAAGATCCGTAAATAGGTCTCGACCTCCTGATTTATGCACTCAGTTTCTCCATCAGTTTGAGGATGATATGTGATGGAGAGGGCGAGATCATATGAGAGGAGGTGTCCAAGTTCCTTAGCAAAGGTGGATGCAAATTGTGGGCCACAATCAGAAATAATTTTCTCGTAGAGGCTGAACCATGTGAAGACTTTGTTGAAGAAAAGCTGTGCAATTCCTTCGGCAGTTACTGTGGATGTTGTGGGGCAGAGAATTACCCCCTTTGTAAGCCCATGGTCGACCACGACCAAGAGCGAATTGAAGCCAGAGGACAGAGGAAGACCAGTGATCAGGTCACAAGAGACCTGCTGAAAGGGGCGAGTGCACAAGGAGCGAATGGGGACGAGGGGAGGAACCATGGGGTGTGTGTTAACCTTGTTCTGCTGGCAGATAGCACAACCAGCGATGTATTGGCGGATGAATTGGGCAAGTCTGAGCCACCAATACTGAGCGGAGACGAGTTGGCATGTCTTCAAGAACCCGGGGTGGCCTGCTGTTTCATGGTCGTGGCACCTGGCCACCACATCACGGCATAGAGTCCCATCAGGGGGAACGTAGGTATGGCCTTTAAAGGAAAGGAGGCTATCGGAGTAAGACCAGTCCTCGAGGTTGGTGCAGAAGGGAGAAATCTGGAGTTTCTTGCTGACCGTAGCTTGGCTGCCATTCAGGACAAGGGGGTTGGAGGTGGAGGAGGTGATGAGTTTCTTGTGTAGGGTAGTGTCAATGAGATTGACAAACATGGAGTTGGGGAGGGCGACAATGTCAGAGTTGTCTATGTCGGACTCAGGGATGAGATCTGGGCGGCAAGAGAGAGCATCAGGACCGGTGAGGAGTTTGCTGGAGATGTGGATGATCTTCAAATCGAAGTTGGCGAGATCAAGGAGCCACCGGGCTTGGCAACCATTGAGTTCTTGTGTCTGACGGAAATAGGTCAGGTTCTTGTGATTGGTAAAGACCTGGACGGGGAATGTGGAGCCATGAAGATAATGGCACCACATTTTGAGGGCACAGAGGATGGCAAGGAGCTCCCAATCGTGGATGTCGTAGTTCCATTCCACGGAAGATAGCGAAGCAGAGTTGTAGGAGCAAGGGTGCCAATCTCCGTTGGCGTCAGTCTGGAGGAGAATACCACTGGTGGCCCACTTGAAGGCGTCGGTGGCAATAGTGAATGGCTTTGAGAGATCGGGGAGCTGCAGGACGGGACAGGATTGGAAAAGCTCCTTGAGGTGGTTGAAGAACTGCTATTGGTCA
>JBBPLZ010000447.1:0-11242 GCA_038090055.1 Hemileccinum hortonii | reverse complement strand
TTGCTGAAAGAAGTGTCCAACCAGTGAACTTATGATATTGTTTGATAGTCTGATCAACATACTGTAGTCCATTGATGGTATAAAGTTTGTTGTCTGCTATTTTATAACATTCCCACTGGTTTAAAACAGAACAAAATCACTTGTTGCAAAAACTATGCATTTTAATTTGGATTGAAAATTGGCAACTGATGAGTGTCATATGTATATTAGAAATTTGACTTTGCTTTGCTTGAGGCCTGAATAGACCTCCACTTAGGCATCCTCAATTAACTGCATTTTTGGAGGAGTTAGTCTCAGTAGATTTTGGAATGTTGTTATGGCTCTTGGACTCAGATGATCATCTCCTGTGAAATAAATAATAATCAAGGTGGTGCTCATGGACCTCTATGTTTATGAGCCTATCTCCACTATGAGTTCTCCTAGAGGTTGTATCATACTTACTTCAGATAACAAAGGATTAGCAGATTGCTATCCAGGTCCTGATCATCTTTAATGCTTTCTAGATACTTGATTAGCTAAATTGATATAAATAGTGCAGCTTGGAAGTTGACTGAGCAAATGACAGTGGTAGTGACAAAATTGGAGACTTGTGCCATAGATAGATATGGATATGCCATCAGTTTTCATTTTAGTGCAGCTGATTGTTGACTATATTGGTGATCTTGATGCAATGTAGTTTGATCAGCTGGTCAATCTGTGGCATTTTCTATGCCATGTTACTAAACTTGCACTTTGTGTCAAATTAATAGAGTAAGTGGAGATAGTAGAGTGGAATACTGAGAAATTGGAGCTAGAGTTGGCAGATACAGGAGCTTCAGGGTATCAAGATCCAGGATGGAAGATGCAATTGATGACATATTGATCAATATATGGAGATAAAAATCTCAACATGCAACTTGTTTATAACAGTATATATTCACAGGTTGTTATGTTTTTGATTTTGATGCTTTGCCTTATTTGTATTTTATAGGTTTGGCTGTATTTTTGTTTGTATTTGTGAAATTTATAAGTATGGACAAAAACAAATATTTGGATATATGTATATATATTTTGTAGACAAGTTTTCACAGATTTACATATCCATACAGCTTTACGGATTTATAGCTGTACAAATCTGTACAAATGGTGTTTTGTTGATCAGTCCATGCAAGATTGCTAATCTAATGTGCCTAATGTGAAGAATTTGTTTGCAGCTTTTCTATATGGTCTCAAAATATTGCTTATTCTCCAATGAATACAAAGATGCATACTAGCCACTATCAAGCTTATTATTTCCAGTTGTACCAGTAGGAAAAGTCCTCTTTCAATTATTAGGTGAAAGATAGTTATATTCAACCAATGAGAAATGTGGGTGTTGAGGGTATCCCATATAGTATTGACCACATATAATCCTTATTTTTAAGAACCATCATTTCCACTGATTAGGGACTTTGAAACATATTGTCTTTTACACATTGAGTTTTATGAACCAAAAGGTCCTCTTTTGTGCATGCATTGCAATTTGAATGAAACATTTATTTGATGAGACAGAAAAACCTAAGATGTGTTACTCATAGGATATCAGCAATAGTATGATTTGGTTGATAGGTGATACAAACAAAGAAGATAGACAGTTGCTTATGAAACCATTGAGAAACTTTTGTGTTAACAGCAATTAATACACATTTTTACTGTTTCTCCGTTGTCATCATTTTTGAATGACAAATAATATAATAGGAGAGCATATAAAAGTTGTGGAAGAATTGGGCTATGAAGATAATCTGCTTGCTTGCTGGCCAGACTGCATAGTTCTGACAGGTAAAACATACATTGCTGGTAGCTGGTGTTGATGATAATATATCCTTCATATCTGAAAGTAATAATATGTTAGAAATATGTCAGTTGAGGAGAGCAGTCTTTGCACTATAACATATGACGGAGGATGGAGTTATTGCATTGCTTTTCCAAAATGCATTGGAATCTATGTCCTTGTCACTCACAGCAAAATTGTTTTTGAATTTGTGAGTATCTTTTTCCTTGTCCTGTTCCACTTCTGGAAGAATACTATGCATCTTTAGAGGCCTTCTAAGATCTTGACAAAAACATCCTACCATGAAGAATATGGTTGATATGCTGATGGTATTATAGTTCACATCCAACACCATATGATTTTTATTTTTATTTACTTTACCTTGGCTCATATTCCTTTGATCCTTGAGCACTGTTTACTTAATCCTTCCCTCTCCAAAGTCATGTGACTAATGCATCTGACTGCAGGAAACATCACCTGACCTCAGGTCTAGACATGACATCATCTATGATTTCATGCCTCATGGAAGTTTCACTTTTCAGGCATATGTTTCTTTTTTTTCATGACATTCTATTACATTACATATTCCCATCCAGCCCTAAAGTTCTTCGGACTCAGACGATCTGCCCTTAACACTTTACCTTACATATATAAACCTTATCTGTTTCCTCAGTCCTATTCAATTGTATCCTCTCCATTGTATAGGGCCTCTTATTTTTTGAATACCACTCTTATTCTCTTTCATTGCTAGTCTTATCCTTTGTCAAGAGACTCTCCTATGCTCCATATTGTAACAATATTCCTCAATGTCTTTGGAAACAATATTATTCTCACCATCTCAATCTTCATTTTTCCTCATCATTGCATTCTCCTTATTTACACTACCTTCCTCACTCCTGTTGTCAATGGAGCTCATCATTAGTAGTTGTTGTCCAGTCTCACTTGAATGGGATTGTCAAGAGCCAAACCTGCTGCATTTCCTTCTCCTCATTATTGTTAACAGCCTTGAACCAACTATGACAATGAACACCTAAACTACAGGCGCAAGGAGTTGATAGAATATGAGGAGGTGGTGACAACAAGTGTGATAGACAAGAGAGATGGCAATGACAATATTTGTGGCAGGGATGGGGACAACAACAGTAATGAGGTGCAACATAAAGTGGTCCCTTGACAGAGGACTAGGCTGGCAATGATGAAGAAGAGTGGTATTCAAGTGTACAAGGTCCCTATGAGGAAAGGAGGAATACAAGTGAACAGGACTGGGGAAATTACAGAGAAATAGGTAGGTTATATAGATGGAGACAACTTTAGGGTGGGCTTGAGAAATAAAAAGTGATAGAACATGATGGAAGGTCATAAAATAAAAGAAGCACAAATGTAAAAGAAAGAAGATGTCCATGAGGCATGACATCATTATGATGTCATGGACTAGGCCTCAGGTCAGGTGACATTTCCCATGGTCATGTGCACTGGTCACATGACCTTTGGAAAAGGGACTAAGGTAAATAGTGCTCAGGGATCATAGGATATGAGTGAAAGTAAAATAAGAGAAAAAGTGGAAAGCATACAGTGTTGGACTTGAACTACAACATTACCCCCCATTCACTAGATTTGAGGTCCAATCTCGAGTCTGTGAATTCAGTGTAGGGGGGTCCAAAGGGACAGAAGAGAGAGAGGAAGTTGATCTTAGAGATGGAATGGATAGGTTGAGGAGTGTTGGAGTGAGACTGATGGAAATCAGCGATAGTGTCCTGTGCGTGTTTTAAATTAATGACCAGCTCCTAGGTGTGGTTGACTTCATCCCAACCTTTCCAGTGGATGAGATATTGGAATTTCCGGTGATGGAGATGAGAGGTGGCAATATAATTAATTTCATATTCTTCATGCTGATCTTCAGTCATGGTGATAGTGTCTGGTTTAAATTGGGGTTGACCAGTCAATGGGGCTTTATAGGGTTTAATGCGGGAAATATTAATGGTGGGATGGATAGAGATGTGGGAAGGGTGATGAAGGGTGATGGCATTAGGGAGTAGTGCAATGATACAGTAGGGGCTGATGAATTTTTGGGTTAATTTATGCATAGGCTACAGGAGTAAAAGATGCTCGGTGGGTAGCCACACAAGATCACCAATAGAATAAGATGGGGTGTTGGAGCATTTGGATTCTTGTATGTGGGACATCCAATCCTGGATTTTTTGCAAAATGGCAAATATTTTGTTGTGATCTTTTCCCATAAAATTAATGAACGACCCCCCAGGGATAGTGGAAGAGGAAGGTTCAACCCCAAGACAAGGTTGATAATTACTGGTAACAGAGAATGGGGATGTGCCGATGGCAGTGGTAAGGCAGGTGTTGTGGACGAATTGTGCCATTTTGAGATGGAATGCCCATGAATCCTGCTTCTTTGCGACATATGCTTGAAGGTAGGTGAGAATCTTGCAGTTGATATGCTCTGTTTGTCCATTGGTCTGGGGGTGATAAGCAGTGGAGAGTTTTTGAGAAACCTCCAAGACCTTGCACAACTCCTTAGTAAATTCTGAGATGAACTGTGGGTCTCTGTCCAACACTATGGAGGAAGGAAGTCCATGAGAACACCATATGTGGTCTCTAAATAAGATAGCTAAGTCCAAAGAGGATGTGGTTTTATAACAAGAAAAGAGAATGATTTCTTTTGAAAAGTGATTGACGACGATGCCAATGGCATTGTATCCATTAGAGGTGGGAAAACCTGTGATGAAATCGATGGAGATGTCTACCCAAGGGTGGAGAGGGGCAGGGAGTGGTAGGAGTTTTCCTGCTGGTGGCTTTGATGAACCCTTCATGAGGGAGCACACCTGGCAGTGATCTATGTAGTTGGCAATGTCTTTAGCAGCTCCTGGCCACCAATAAAAGTTTTTAAGAGAGAAAATGGTATGGTTGCAGCCTGGATGACCAGACATGGAAGAATTGTGAAAAAGGGATATAAGTTCATTGCAAAGAGAAGGAGGCACAAAGACAATGCCATTCAAAGATTTAAAAAAAATTTCATCTGCATAGTATTTGTATTCATTGATTGCGTCAACATCCATTTTGGCTAGTTCAAAGCATAATTTAGTATCAAAATTCAGAGTGAGGGTGGTAGAGGAAATAGCTTGGACTTCTGTAAAGCTGAAACCTTTATTGTTACGTTCCAACTCATCAATAGTTTTTGTTTCTGTAAGTGTTGTATTTTCTATTTTTTCAATAATTAGTTGGGTGATGCGATCACCATTAGATACATGGAAAGAGGATGAGGAATGATTGAAGAGAATTATGCCTATTTCTCCCCTATAATCAGCGTCAATGACTCTGGCCATGACATTGACTTTGTGTTTAAAGGTGAGACCTGAATGAGGTGCAATTCTCTTGTATGTGCCGATAGAAAGCTGAATCTTGACATGGGTAGGAATGAGGGCTTGGTCATGGGCGGGGATGTCAAAATCAGCTGTGGAGTAAAGGTTGAAACCAGCTATGGCATCAGAGCCCTTTGTGGGGATGTGTGCATCCTTGGAGACGAGCATGATAGGAATAGATAAGTTAGCAGTGTGAATAATGGTAGAGGAAAAGACAATGATGTTTTCATTGAAGTTTTCAATGGCATCACCATGGTCAGGGCAGCAGGATAGAGCGTTGGCACAGCCGTTGATGGAACCAGGTTTGTAAATGAGTGTGTAGTTGAATTCTTGGAGCAGCTCGTGCCAGTGAGCTTGACGACTGGAGAGTGTTTGTGGTTTTTTCCAATATTCAAGGTTTTTGTGGTCTGTCCAAATTTCAAAGTTAGCTTTTCCAATGAGATAGTGGCACCACTCCTCAAGAGTGTGTATAATAGCCAGGAGTTCTTTATTATATACAGGATAGTTTTTCTCCACTGGAAAGAGGGAATAAGAGAGAAAAGCACAAGGGCGTCATAACTTATCCTCCTCCAGGACCAATAGAACAGCTCTGGTGACAATGTCACTTGCATCTGTTTCAATGTGCATATCTTTAGAAGAATCAGGAAAGGCAAGGAGAGGAGCTGTAGTGAACTTTTTTTTAGCGTGTTGAATGCAGTTTGTTGGGTCTCTCTCCATACATACAGGACACCCTTCTTGGTAAGATCATTAAGGGGGTGTGCAATCTGTCCAAATCCATTAATAAAGTGATGATAATAGTTACAAAGTCCAAGGAAAGATTGTAATTGTTTTAATTTGATGGGGGCCAGCCAGTCGAGAATAGCATCGACTTTCTTGGATTGCATGCCAACCCTGTTTTTTGATACTGTCATGCCTAAGAAGTCAACTTTGTCAGTGTTAAATACACATTTTTCTGGCTTGGCATAGAGGTCATTGTTATGCAAGCGCTGCAATACTTCCATGATGACAGCAGAATGATCATTGTCTGACTTCCTCTTGGTGAAAATACACATATCATCCAAGTAGATGATGGCAACTGCATACATATCGTTGAAAATGTCGTTCATCATCTGTTGGAAGGTTGGTGGGGAGTTAGTCATGCCAAAATACATTACAACAGGCTCATAGGCCCTGAGTGGTGTGACAAAGACTGCTTTCCATTCCTCACTTTTTTTAATACAGACGTTGCTGTACCCCCATCGCAGATTGAGGCAGGTGAATTTGTTGGCACCTTTGAGGTGGTTGACTAGGGAAGAGATGAGAGGAAGAGGATATATATTTTTTACTATACCCTCATTTAGATAGCAATAATCCATAATGAGGTGTTTTTCTCCTGTTTTCTTGGGAATAAAAAATATGGTCATGGTTTGAAGGGATTTAGAGGGTCAGATATACCCCTTTTCTTGTTCGCTAGAAATAAAGTTACGAACTTCATCAAATTCAGTGTCAGAGAGTGGAATGACTTGTTCTTTTTTGGGAACAAAGTTGGTTTTAAGATTGATAGCGTGGTCCCAGGGTTTGTGGACAGGCATACACTTTGATTCTTCCTTGTAATACGTTGAGGAAGACGTGGTACTGTTTGGAAACTTTTTCAGTGAGTCCTTCCTCGATAGAACAAATGTCAACATTCCAGATGTTGTTGATAAGCTGTGGGGTGTTAGTAGCCTTGCAGTTATGAGTGCAATGAGAGAAAATGATTGTTTTGTCTTCCCAGTCAATGAGAGGATTGTGACGTTGGAACCAGTCGAAACCTAAAATAATATTGTGGGTTCTGAAGGTTGCGACTGGTGCATCCACTCCCTTGGAGTGTCCTTGAAACATTAGTATTATCAAAATGTAATGGGTTATTTGTCCGTGTTTGGATACTGTACCATCAGCATTGGTGATGGCAATAGAATTAAAAAGTGTAATCATAGAAATATCATTATTTGTTATCCATTTTTTGTTGACAAAGGTTTGAACTGCTCTGGAGTCAAGTAGAGCTTTGGTGGCACATTCATGCCATTCACCATTTTTCTGAAAAGAGACATTAGTTAAGATATTGAATTCTCCTCCTTGAGAGGTAGAGGGTTCAACCTGAGAAAATGAAGCACAGGATGATTATAGATAGAGGAAAGAGATATTTTTTTCTTTTATCAGAGAATTGAGCACACCTTGTTTAGAGTCTGGTGCCACACTCAAGTGAGATGCTCTGTCAGACTGTGGATTGTACATAAAAGAATTGTTCAGTGAATCTTCACCCTCATCGCTGTCCATCTCCCCTTTGACATCAAGAATTGAAAACCTATTAAAAGAAGAAGGAGAAAAAGATGGAGAAGAAAGTACATGTGATTTGTCCATAGCCGAGGGAACACCTCCCAGGTTCACTTGGCTTTCCCTTTTCCCGAATCCTTTAGTCCATCAGCGGCCATTTGGTGTGCACAAGCCTCAAAGAGGTCAAAGTAGTAGGCCTGGGCCTCTTCAGTCATCCATTGGGGATTTCTGGAACCTTGTTCACCAGAAGAGGGAGCAGCAATCTCCCAAGTTTGCGTGTGGGAGGGCAGATATGTTGTACAACCTGTAAGTGGGTTAAGCTGTGACTGTCCTTGGGGGTGGTGAGGCTTTTTACAATTTCTTGAGAGGTGCCCTACCTTATTGCAATTATAGCAAGTGCGCATATTGGTGATGGATTGGATAGCGTGTGTATCCATGGGGGTCCCCTGGCCTGGTTGTGTACCTGTCTTGGTGAATTGTTGTTCCAAGCGGGGTTGGAACTAGTTAGTCATCAGATGCGAGCATTCCAGTCGTATCTGGTTGAAAATTTTGCTGATTGATATGGTGGTTTCCTGCCATTTGTTGAGGGTATTGTTGATGGCAGGGTCACAGAGAGATATTTGGGTGTAGATTTGGTAATCAATGCCCTCCTTGTACAGATGAAGTGGTTGTTCCTTGGAAAGATCCACATCAGTGTGAAGGAGTTCAAATTGTTGCATATACACCTCTATGGGCATATTACCTTGTTTTAACGTTACCAATTTTTGATAACTCTCCTCTGCAATGATGTCAATGTGGAAGTGGCTCTTTACTTTTTTCTTGAGAGCAGACCACTTGAGCCAGATGTTGGCCTTCTCCACATCAGTGATCTTATTGTCCTCCTTAGTCACATAACCTTGGAGGGTTACTCGCACAAAGTCTGTGGCTTTTCTGTCCATGTGTAAAAGGATGGCCACAGTTGATTGCTAGCATGTGAGTGTGTTTGGCACTGAGTCCACACTGCAACCTTTGTCCACTAATTATGGAAAGTGGAATGGTTTCCATCCCAGGTGCCTGGGTCAGCAAAAGCTTTGTATGAAGAGGAGGCAGTAGCAGGAGTAGGAGCAGCAGCGGTGGCAGTGAATGTGGATGTAATGAATTGTTGTTGCAATTGAGCCTGCTGCTGCATGATCCTGGCCAGGAACTGAAATTGGTTCAGTATGTCCTGCCAGGTGACCGGAGCGGGTTCTCCAGACATCTTTACTGTAGCCTATCTTCCAAGGGTACTCTGGAGATGTCTAGATAAACGGAAATTGGCGGCGGTGAAGAACTATTCAGGGGTGGAGGACAAAGTGGTTTGGATGACCTTGATCCCAACCAAGGTGATATTCAGAACAAAGATAGCAGGGGTCCTGATGGTAGACTTGGTGAGGATGGCAGCGATGGGGAGTGGCGGGGTCCCAGTTGTCATTTGGGTTGAAATTGAGAGGAACACCAAAATTATCTATGGCAGCAGGAGCGGGGACATTGAGTTGGTAAAACTGAAGTGCAGTGGCTTGTCTGCAATGAATATATCAGTCAATGCGAGAAGACTATGGCATAGACAAATAAAGTGGGGTGCAATGAGGTCAGGCTTTGTGGAGTCCTGTTCTAGTGTTAATGGTCTTGAACCAACTATGATGACAAACGCCTAAACTACAGGCGCGAGGAGTTGATAGAATACAAGGAGGTGGTGATGATGAGTGTAATAGACGAGAGAGATGGCGAAGACAATATTTGTGGTGGAAATGGGGATGACAACAGTAACGAGGTGCAACATAAAGTGGTCCCTTGACAGAGGACTAGACTGGCGACAATGAAGAAGAGTGGTATTCAAGTGTACAAGGTTCCTATGAGGAAGGGAGAAATACAAGTGAATAGGACTGGGGAAATTACAGAGAAGTAGGTAGGGTTTATATAGATGGAGATGACTTTAAGGTGGGCTTGAGAAATAGAAAGTGATAGAACATGATGTGTTATAGTTCGTGTCCACACTGTACACTTTTTTCACTTTTCCTTACTTTACACTTCACTTATATCTTATGATCCCTGAGCACCATTTTACCCCTAATTCCTATCCAATGTCACATGACCAAGTGCACGTGACTGTGGGAAATGTCACCTGACCTAGGGCCCAGACCATGATATCACTATGATGTCATGCCTCATGGACAGATTCTTTTTCTCATGCTTGTGCTTCTTGCCTTCCATGACATTCTACTATGTTCCATGCCATTCCATCTCTCACATTTGCCCTAAACTCATCTCCCTCTATATAAACCCTACCTTAGCCTCCATAATTTCCCCAGTCCTGTTCACTTGTATTCCTCCCTTCCTCATAGGGATCTTGTACACCTGAATACCACTTCTCTTCACTCTGCCAGCCTAGTCCTCTGCAAAGGGACCACTCTATGCTCCATCTTGTCACTGTCATCCTGCCCATTCCCGCCACGAATATCGTTTTCGCCATCTTGCTTGTCTACTCCACTCGCCATTGTCGTCTTTACGGATTCTACCAACTCCTCCAGCCTGTGTTCTAGAGGTTGTCATCGTTGTTTGTTCAAGGCCAATAACATGATGGAAGGTCATAAAATAAAAGAAGCACAAACGTAAGAGAAAGAAGATGTTCATGAGGTATGACATCATTATGATGTCATGGACTAGGCCTCAGGTCAGGTAACATTTCCCATGGTCACATGCACTGGTCACATGACCTTTGGAAAGGGGACTAAGGTAAACAGTGCTCAGGAATCATGAAAGTAAAATAAGAGAAAAGTGGAAAGTGTATGGTGTTGGACTCAAACTACAACAATTATATGTCTCATTCATCACATCTTGACCACTACAAAGTCCACAGACAAGCCATTGCCATTGCATCCTACAATCTCAATGCTTCCACTGCCATACTGTAGATCAATTTAGCATACCAGTTAACTTCAATCCCAACAATGACTGGAACCCAGCTGCTTTAGCTATTACTTGCCACATCTCATGTCTTTACCATTTCCACATTTATCAACAAGACCCTTGGTATCTCTGTACTGAATATGATTCAGGTTGGCACCAAAGTTACATCAACCCCTCCATTCTCCATCCCCATGTCATTCTCTGCTGTCTTCATCACTCTCTTTATTAAATCCCCAGAATACCTTTGAAGATAGCATACAATAAGGATATTTGGGAACCTGACCACCTGGAAGAAGGTCACCCACTAATTTAGTCTTTTAAGCCAAATTATTCAGGAACAAATGCAAGTTATTGCACAAGCCACTGCCACCACCCTCACTGTAATCCAAACAATTGCTGCCATCACCATCAACCCCTCCTCTGCATTCCTCACATCCTACAGAGCCTTCATCCACTCAGGTACATGGGATGGTAACTGCTCCATATTTTGCACATAATGGACAAGGATCTCAGTTTGGATCCAATGTTAAACCACACTTATCAACAAGCAAATAATGGTAGCTTTGCTGTTACGCATGAAAGGTAAAATGGCCCACTTCGCTCACATCCATCTACAAAAATGGATGGATGAAGAAGCCACCAAAACTACTGACCTAGGCAAGGCCAGCATAACATCAGCAAACTAGCCCTTGTATTCCAGAAAGGTACTCTTTTGGCCAGCTCTGGCCAGACCATTTCCAGACCACTCCAGACTTCCAAACTTCCAGACATTATTATAGAATAATCAAAATAAATGATACAATTTTTAATATAGTATATTTGGTAAGCATATATATACTAATGCTATATTACCAATTACCAA
>JBBPLZ010000446.1:0-11253 GCA_038090055.1 Hemileccinum hortonii | reverse complement strand
TCTCGTAGAGGCCGAACCGTGTGAAAACCTTGTCGAAGAAAAGCTGTGCTATTCCTTCGGCAGTGACCGTGGACGTAGTGGGGCAAAGAATTACCCCCTTCGTAAGCCCGTGGTCGACCACGACCAAAAGCGAATCGAAGCCGGAAGACGGGGGAAGACCGGTGATCAGGTCACAAGAGACCTGCTGGAAGGGGCGAGTGCAAGAGGATCGGATGGGAACAAGAGGGGGAACCGTGGGGTGCGTGTTGACCTTGTTTTGCTGGCAGATGGCGCAGCCAGCAACGTATTGGCGGACGAATTGGGCAAGTCTGGGCCACCAATACTGAGCGGAGACAAGTTGACGTGTTTTGAGGAACCCGGGGTGGCCTGCCGTTTCATGGTCGTGGCACCCGGCCACCACATCACGGCGAAGGGTCCCGTCGGGGGGAACGTAAGTACGGCCTTTGAATGAAAGGAGGCCGTCGGAGTATGACCAATCGTCGAGATTGGTGCGGAAGGGGGAGATCTGGAGTTTCTTACCGACCGTGGCTTGGACGGCATTGAGGACGAGAGGGTCGGAGGCAGAGGAAGCGACCAGCTTCTCGTGGAGCGTGGTATCAATGAGATTCACGAACATGGAATCGGGGAGGGCGATGACATCGGTGTTGTCCGTATCGGACTCGGGGACGAGATCTGGGCGACGGGAGAGAGCGTCAGGGCCGGCAAGGAGTTTGCCGGGGACATGGATGATTTTTAAATCGAAGTCCGCTAGATCGAGAAGCCAGCGGGCTTGGCGGCGGTTAAGTTCCTGAGCCTGACGGAAATAGGTCAGGTTTTTGTGATCGGTGAATACTTGAACGGGAAATGTGGAGCCATGGAGATAGTGGCGCCACATTTTTAAGGCACGGAGAATCGCGAGGAGTTCGCGATCGTGGATGTCGTAGTTCCGTTCCGCGGGAGATAGCGAAGCGGAGTTGTAAGAGCAGGGGTGCCAATCACCGTTGGCGTCGGTGGCGATAGCGAAGGGTTTAGAGAGGTCCGGGAGTTGGAGGACCGGGCGGGACTGGAAAAGCTCCTTGAGGCGATCGAAGGATTGCTGTTGGTCAGTGGTCCAGATCCAAGGTTGCTTTTTCTTCGTAAGGTCGATGAGAGGGCGGGCGACTGTGGAATAATCAGGGATAAAGCGGCGATAGAAATTGGCGAAGCCCAAGAAGGAGCGAACGCCCTTGAGGTTGGTGGGTACCGGCCATTTGGCGATACCGTCGAGTTTAACCGGGTCCATGGCGAGCTGGCCCGGTTTAACGATCATACCTAGGTATTCGACTTCTTTGGTGTCGAATACACACTTCTCGAGTTTGAGGTGGAGGTCGAGTTCCTCCATACGTTGTAGGACGCGTTTGGTACGCTCCTCGTGAGTTTTCTGATCTGGTGAGAAGATCAGTAAATCATCCATGTAAATAATGAGCCATCCTTCGGCGATCATGTCGCGGAAGGAGTCATTCATGAATCTTTGGAATGTCGCGGGTGAGTTAGTCATGCCGAAAAACATGACCGTGGGCTCGAAGAGGCCTTTGTGGGTAATGAATGCGGCTTTCCATTGATCGCCGTCTTTGATTCTGACATTGTTGTACCCCCAACGAACGTCGAACTTGGTGTAAACCTGAGCCTCTTTGAGTTTGTCTACGAGGTCCATGATCAGGGGAAGAGGGTAAGCGTCCCGAACGGTATGTTCGTTCAGGTAACGATAATCCTGGCAGGGGCGGAGTTTACCGTCCTTCTTCTTGACGAAGAAGAAGGGTGATGCTTGGGGAGATTGCGAGGGGCGGATCTTCCCAGCCTTGAGGTTCTCGTCGAGGAAGTCCTCGGCGGCTTTCTTCTCATCGGGGGATAAAGGATAGATCTTACCGATCTTCGGGGTAAAGGAGTCCTTAAGGTTAATGGCGTGATCGTAGGGACGAGAGGGCGGGAGTTCGCCGGCGGCGACTTCGGAGAATACCTTTGCGAAGGCGGAGTATTCCGGGGGAAGAGAGATCTTGGGTTTGTTCGCGAGTTGTTTGATCGCGAGATCTGTGGCGGTGGTGTATGCTTTGACGCGGGCGGGGTTAATGACGATGCGGCGATCGCCGCGAATATACCGTTCGCAGGAATAGGCGGAAACGGCCGTTTTGACGAAGCTCTCGGCCGTGACGTACTCTGGGTTCGCCTCATCGAGGTAGTCGTAGAGACATTTATCCCAGTCGTGGTGGATCTGGTGGTGGCGAGGGACGGGGATGGGTTCCTGGTAGCAAAGGCGGGCGAGGAATGCGTCGTGGGTGGTGGAGTCGGCAGAGGACTTGGCAAAGAGGGTTTTCGACTGGTCGGTAGACTCGTCGATCTGGATGGTATTCTTCTCCCAGTTGATGGCGGGGTTAACCGCGGTCAACCAGGGGAAGCCGAGGATGATGCGTTCCTCTCCGCATCCCATGATGTGGAAGAGGACTTCGTGGGTGACGCCGTTAACGGAGATGAACAAGTTGGCGGTATATCGGATGGTGCCTTTCTTGTTCAGCGTTTCATCGACGTTTCGAACCTGGATGGGTTTGTCCAGTTTCTTGCAAGGGATCCGGTGTTTTCGTGCGAACTGCCAGTCTAGGCAGTTGATCGTTGCGCCGGAGTCAACGAGGGCGGTGGTTTCGACGTTTTTGAGCATGCGCGAAGGGACAATGAGTTGAACGGGGATACTCAGGGATCTATTGGTTTTGTTGACAGCCTTGAACTACTAGCGACGACGAGTACCTTAAATCAAAGGTACGAGGATGAGCTAGACGAAAACGAAGATTCGGCGGCGGCGAGTATCAACGACGAGTGATACGGCGAGGACGAGATCGGTGGCGGGAAGACGAGCGACGAAGGTGATAGCGTGTAACATAAAGAGAGTCCCTTTACAGAGGACCAAGCTGGCAGAGAGGATAGGAGTGGTATTCAGATGGTCAAGGTCCCTATAGGAGAGGGAGGTATACAAATGAACAGGACTGGGGAAATTACGGAGGCTAAGGTAGGGTTTATATAGATACTGATGACTTTAGGGCAGACGTGGGGAAAGGAACATGGCAGAAGGTCATAGAATACGATGGAAGAAAAGAAGCGTAACCGTGAGAGAGAGAAGCTGTCCATGAGGCATGACATCATGATGATGTCATGGTCTAGGCCCTAGGTCAGGTGATAGTTCCCGCAGTCACGTGTACTGGTCACGTGACTTTTTGGAAAAGGATTAGGGGTAAAATGGTGCTCAGGGATTCAGAGATATGAGCGAAGTATAAGGTAGATAAAAGTGAAAAATCGTACGGGTTGGGCACGAACTATAACATTACCCCCCATTCACTAGATTCGAGGTCCAATCTCGAGTCTGTGAATTCGGTATAGGAGGGTCCAAAGGGTCGGAACAAAGAGAGGAAGTTGGTCTCGGAGATGGAGCGGATAGGTCGAGGGGCATTAGGGTGAGACCGGTGGAAATCGGTGATAGCGTCCTGCGCGTGTGATAAGTTAACGGCTGGCTCCCAAGTGCGGTCGACTTCATCCCAACCCTTCCAGTGGATGAGGTATTGGAGTTTCCTGCGGTGGAGACGAGAGGCGGCAATAAAGTCAATTTCGTATTCTTCGTGACGATCTTCAGTCACGGTGATGGCGTCGGGTTTAAATACTGGTTGACCGGCCAGCGGGGCTTTATAGGGTTTTACGCGGGAAATGTTAACAGTAGGATGGATGGAGACGTGGGAAGGGAGATGAAGAGTGACGGCATTAGGGAGGAGTGCGGTGATACGATAAGGGCCGATAAACTTTTGAGTTAATTTACGCGCGGGATAAAGAAGGGAGAGATGTTCGGTGGATAACCACACGAGATCTCCGATAGAATAGGACGGGGCGGGGGAGCGTTTGGATTCTTGTGCGTGGGACATCCGATCCCGAGTTTTCTGCAAAATGGCGAAGATTTCATCGTGGTCCTTGCCCATAGCGTTAGCGAATGACCCCCCAGGGGTAGTAGATGAAGAAGGTTCAACCCCGAGATGAGGCTGATAATTACGTGTAACGGAGAAGGGGGAAGTGCCGGTTGCGGTAGTGAGGGAGGCGTTGTGGACGAATTGCGCCATTTTGAGATGGGATGCCCATGATTCTTGCTTCTTTGCGACGTACGCTCGAAGATAAGCGAGAATCTCGCGGTTGACGCGCTCCGTTTGTCCATCGGTCTGTGGGTGGTAGGCGGTAGAAAGTTTTTGAGAAATGCCCAAGACCTTGCACAACTCCTTGGTAAATTCCGAGACGAACTGAGGGCCTCGGTCCGACACTATGGAAGAGGGTAGTCCGTGAGAACACCATATGTGATCTCTAAATAAGGAAGCTAAATCTGAAGAAGATGTGGTTTTTTGACAAGGAAATAGGACGATTTCTTTGGAAAAGCGATCGACAACGACGCCAATAGCGTCGTACCCGTTAGAGGTGGGAAAACCTGTGACGAAATCGATAGATATATCAACCCAGGGATGAGGAGGAGTAGGAAGCGGCATAAGTTTTCCTGCCGGTGGCTTTGACGATCCCTTCGTGAGGGAGCACACCTGGCAGTGTTCTATATAAGTAGCAATGTCTTTGGCAGCTCCTGGCCACCAATAAAACTTTTTAAGAGAAAAGATGGTACGGTCGCGGCCGGGGTGGCCGGACACTGGTGAATCATGAAAGAGGGAAATGAGTTCATTGCAAAGACAAGGAGGCACAAAAACGATGCCGTTAGAAGTTTTAAAGAGTTTTTCTTCAGCGTAATATCCGTATTCGTTGATTGCATCAACATCCATTTTTGCTGACTCAAAACGTAATTTAGTGTCAAAATTCGGGGTGAGAGTAGTAGAAGAAATAGCTTGAACTCCCGTGGAGCCAAATCCTTTATCATTACGTTCCGACTCTTCAAGAGTCTTGGTTTCTGTTAATGTCGGGTTTTCTATTTTTTCAATAATTAGTTGGGCGATACGGTCGCCGTTAGATACGTGGAAAGGGATGGAAGAGTGATTAAAGAGAATTACACCAATTTCTCCCCTATAATCGGCGTCAATGACTCCGGCCATGACGTCGATTTTGTGTTTGAAGGCGAGGCCTGAACGTGGTGCAATTCTTCCGTACGTGCCGATAGGAAGTTGAATCTTGACATGGGTGGGAATAAGGTGTTGGTCGTGGGCGGGGATGTCAAGGTCAACGGTGGAGTAGAGGTCGAAGCCGGCCGCAGCGTCAGAGCCCTTGGTAGGGATGTGTGCGTCCTTGGAGGTAAGCGTTATGGGGATAGATAAGTTAGCAACTCGGATGACGGTGGAGGGGAAGACGGTGATGTTTTCGTTGAGGTTGTCAACGGCATCACCATGGTCGGGGCGGCGGGAAAGAGCATCGGCACGGCCGTTGGTGGATCCGGGTTTATAGATAAGCGTGTAGTTAAATTCTTGCAATAACTCGTGCCAGCGAGCTTGTCGACCGGACAGTGTTTGGGGTTTTTTCCAGTATTCGAGATTTTTATGATCTGTCCAGATCTCGAAGTTAGTTTTGCCAATAAGATAATGATGCCACTCCTCAAGAGCGCGAATAATAGCGAGAAGTTCTTTGTCATACACAGGGTAGTTTTTCTCCGCAGGAGAAAGAGAGTGAGAAAGAAAAGCGCAGGGGCGCCATAACTTATCCTCCCCTAGGACCGATAGAACGGCCCCAGTGGCGATGTCACTTGCGTCTGTTTCAACGCGCATATTTTTACTGGAGTCGGGAAATGCGAGAAGAGGTGCTGTAGTAAATTGTTTTTTGAGCGTGTCAAACGCAGTTTGTTGAGCCTCTCCCCATACATACGTAACGCCCTTCTTGGTAAGATCGTTAAGGGGGCGTGCTATCTGTCCGAAACCGTTAATAAAACGACGGTAATAATTACAGAGGCCAAGGAATGATTGAAGTTGTTTTAGTTTTGTAGGGGCCGGCCAGTCGAGGATTGCATCGACCTTTTTAGATTGCATGCCAACCCCGTTTTTTGATACAGTCATGCCTAAGAAGTCCACTTCGTCAGCATTAAATACGCATTTTTCGGGTTTAGCATAGAGGTCGTGGTCGCGCAAGCGCTGCAATACCTCCATGACGACTTTGGAGTGGTCGTCATCAGACTTTCCCTTGGTAAAGATACACATATCGTCCAAATAGACGATGACGACGGCGTACATATCATTGAAGATGTCGTTCATCATCTGTTGGAATGTTGGCGGGGAGTTAGTCATGCCAAAATACATAACGACGGGCTCGTAAGCCCCGAGAGGAGTGACGAAGGCGGCTTTCCATTCGTCACCTTCTTTAATACGAACGTTGTTATACCCCCATCGCAGATCAAGGCATGTGAATTTGTCAGCGCCCTTAAGGCGATCGACGAGAGAGGAAATAAGAGGAAGGGGATAAGAATTTTTTACTGTACCCTTGTTTAGATATCGGTAATCCATAACGAGGCGTTTTTCTCCGGTTTTCTTTGGAATAAAGAATATGGGCGCGGTTTGAGGGGATTTAGAGGGCCGAATATAGCCCTTTTCTTGTTCGCTAGAAATAAAGTTACGGACTTCTTCTATCTCAGCATCAGAGAGTGGAATGACTCGTCCCTTTTTGGGAACGAAGTCGGGTTTGAGGTCAATAGCGTGGTCCCAAGGTTTGCGGACCGGCATTCGTTTTGACTCTTCTTTACTAAATACGTCGAGGAAGGCGTGGTATTGTTTAGGAACTTTTTCGGCAAGTCCTTCCTCGATGGAACGAATGTTGACATTCCAGATGTCTTTAATTAACTGTGGAGCGTTAGTGGCACGACAGTTACGAGTGCAGCGAGAAAAAAGAATGGTTTTATCTTCCCAATCGATGAGAGGATTGTGACGTCGAAACCAGTCGTAACCTAGAATAATATTGTGCGTTCCGAGGGTTGCGACTAGCGCATCGGCTCCCTCGGAGTGTCCTTGGAATGTCAGTATGATAGAAACGTAATGAGTAATTTGTCCGTGTTTAGAAACTGTGCCATCGGCATTGGTGATGGCAATAGGATTAGAAAGAGGAGTCATAGTGATACCGTTACTTTTTATCCATTTTTCGTCGATGAAGGTTTGAACGGCTCCCGAGTCGAGTAACGCCTTGGTAGCACATTCGTGCCATTCACCGTTTTTCTGAAAAGAAACGTTAGCCATAATGTCGAATTCTCCTCCTTGAGAGGTAGATGGTTCGACGTGTGAAAAGGAGGCGCAGGAGGATTTGTAAATAGGAGAAAGAGATATTTTTTCTTTTAACAGAGAATTAAGCACACCTTTTTTAGAGTCTGGTGCCGCGCTCAATTGAGACGCTCTGTCAGACTGTGAGACGTAAGTAAATTTAAAGTTTGATGCATCATCAACTACGTCATCGTCCATCTCCCCTTCGATATCAAGAATAGAGAAGCGATTAGGAGAAGAAAGAGAAGGAGAAACAGATCGAGAAAGTACATGCGAATTGTCTATTGCCGAGCGAGTACCTCCCAGATTCACTCGGCTTTCCCTTTTCCCGTGTTCTTAAGTCCATCGGCCGCCATTTGGCGGGCGCGAGCCTCGAAGAGGTCGAAGTAATAGGCCTGAGCCTCTTCAGTCATCCACTGGGGATTTCCGGATCCTTGTTCGCCGGCGGATGTAGAGAGAGCGGCGATCTTCCGGGTTTGGGTGCGAGGGGGTGGATATGATGTACGACCCGTGAGTGGGTTAAACTGTGGAGTTCCCCGAGGACGGCGGGGTTTGGTGCAGTTGCGTGAGATATGGCCTACCTCGTTGCAATTATAGCAAGTGCGCGTGTCTTTTACTGGTTGGACAGCGCGCGTGTCCATTGGGGCCCCTCGGCCCGGTTGTGTGCCCGTCTCGGTGAATTGGTGAGCCGAGTGGGGTTGGAACTGGTTCTGCTGCAGACGCGATCGTTCCAGTCGCATCTGGTTGAAAATTTTGCCAATCGAGATGGCGGTGGACTGCCATGTGGCCAGCGTGTTGGCGATGGAGGGGGAGCGGAGCGAGATTTGGGCGTAAATTTGATAATCTATGCCCTCCTTGTAGAGACGCAGTGCTTGGTCAGCTGCGAGGCCCGCGTCAGTCCTCAACAACTCGAATTGTTGGGTAAACGTTTCAATGGGCATGTTGCCCTGTTTCAACGCTACCAGGCGGCGGTAGGATTCTTCCGCGATTACGTCGATCCGGAAGTGGTCTTCTACTTCTTTTTTCAAGGTTAGCCACGAGGGCCATACCGCGGCCTTGTCCGCGTCGTCAAACTTATTCTCCTCCTTATCCATGTAACCTTGCAAGGTTATCCGGGAGAAGTCGGATGCCTTGCCTTCCATGCGCAGGAGGATTGCGACTGTGAATTGTTTTTTCGATAGCGTGGATTGGCATTGTACCCACACCGCAACTTTGGTCCACCAACCGCGGAAGGTGGAGCGGTTACCGTCCCACGATCCCGGGTCGGTGAAGGCTTTGTATGAAGGAGGGGGAGAGAGTGCGATAGGAGTGCCAGTGGCGGCATTGGCAGCAGCGGCGGTCATGAATTGTTGATGCAGCTGGGACTGCTGTTGGATGATCCCAGAGAGGAACGTGAATTGGTTAAGAACATCCTGCCACGTGACAGGATCGGGAGCGGTCATCCTTACTGTGCCTTATCTTTCAAAGGTACTCGAGGGATGACTAAAGGAAGGGGAATTGTCGTCGGCGAAGAACGATGCGGGGGCGGAGGACGGAGTAGTTAGGACGACCTAAGTCCCAACCAGGATCGTATTCGGAGCGGACGTAGCGAGGATCTTGTTGATAGATCCGACGAGGGCGACGACGACGAGGAGCGGCTTGGCGACGAGCGGCAGCTAGTGCTTCGGGGTCCCAGTCGTCGTTTGGGTCAAAATCGACAGGAGCGGGGGCGATAACGTTGAGTTGATAAAACTGAAGTGCAGCTACTTGTCTGCGGCGGAAGTAACGGTCAATACACGAGGACCGTGGCATAAACGCAAGAAGCGGGACGTAGACGAGTCAGGCTTCGGGGAGTCCTGTTCAAGTGTTGACGGCCTTGAACTACTAGCGACGACGAGTACCTTAAATCAAAGGTACGAGGATGAGCTGGACGAAAACGAAGATTCGGCGGCGGCGAGTATCAACGACGAGTGATACGGCGAGGATGAGATCGGTGGCGGGAAGACGAGCGACGAAGGTGATAGCGTGTAACATAAAGAGAGTCCCTTTACAGAGGACCAAGCTGGCAGAGAGGATAGGAGTGGTATTCAGATGGTCAAGGTCCCTATAGGAGAGGGAGGTATACAAATGAACAGGACTGGGGAAATTACGGAGGCTAAGGTAGGGTTTATATAGATACTGATGACTTTAGGGCAGACGTGGGGAAAGGAACATGGCAGAAGGTCATAGAATACGATGGAAGAAAAGAAGCGTAACCGTGAGAGAGAGAAGCTGTCCATGAGGCATGACATCATGATGATGTCATGGTCTAGGCCCTAGGTCAGGTGATAGTTCCCGCGGTCACGTGTACTGGTCACGTGACTTTTTGGAAAAGGATTAGGGGTAAAATGGTGCTCAGGGATTCAGAGATATGAGCGAAGTATAAGGTAGATAAAAGTGAAAAATCGTATGGGTTGGGCACGAACTATAACAGGTTTTAGATGATACATGCGCAGCTTTACATATGATGGGGGAGGATCGCGTCGATCGATACTCCCCTTTCAAAAACCCCGTGCGTAGGCAACAGATTCGGAGGGACCTTCGTCGTCACATTCCATCAAGTCCGGCATGGCCGTCTCTTCTTTGTCGTTCTTTGCAACTGCTACGTCACCACCTTTCGACTTCTTTTCTCCAGATGGTGCGGGGGATGGAGCGAACTTGACCTTGCAGTTCGCGGAGGTGTGGCCGGGTTTTCGGCACTTGAAACAGAGGCCCTTGCGGGTACATTCGGCGCGGAGGGCATCAGTGAGTTTCGGGGGGCGAGTGGAGATAACGTCAACGTCCATTGCATCGGGGTCGACGGCGCGTGGGAGATGGAAGGTTTTTGCGGGGGCGGCGGGTTTGGCGTTGCGCGCCTTGATTTCCTGGGCGCGTTCCCACATAGTGTGGAAGGTCATGGCTTTCTTGTACCAATCATTGATGTTGGTGGGGATTGTTTCCATCATCATGATGCGGGACATGACGGGGGTGGGAATACCGGCTGAGTAGTAGCCGATGAGGACGTTGGAGTCGGTGACCCCGGCGATGGCGGCGTGGTTCTGGAACTGGGAGGTGTACGAGGAAAGAGAGGGTTTGTAGACCCCCTTCGAGGCGATCATGCGGGTAGTGGACATCCAAGCGATGGATTGTCCGACGACGTCGTGGTGTTGGAACGCCTTGTTAATCTTGGTAACGAAGTCGGGCCAAGTGCTCATGGATACGGTGCCGGAGATCGTGTTGATGCCGGCGACGCGGAAGGTGGTTGCCCAGGTGTGGGCCGATCCTTTCGTCATAAACGAGAGGATGAATGCGATTTTCTTCGCTTCGGTGTTGTACACGTCAGCGTTGGTCGAGAGGTAAAAGAGGCAGGAGTTGAACCATGCCTGGTACTTGGCGAAGGAGCCATCGTACTCGGAGGGGGAGTTGAGCTTGAGCTCGACTGGTTTCGCCGTGGACATAGTAGTCGGGGGCGTCAAAGGCGGGGGCGAAGGCGAAGGCGGGGGCGAAGAGTTTCGTCTAAAGGACGACGTGGGAGTTCGAAGAGGCGGAGCGGTGTCCTGGTCTTCGTCGGTGGAATCTGGGGCGATGACGGGAGGGGGACGCCGAGTGGCGGTCCAACGAGGATCTCTGTGATGGGACAGAGTGGTTCAGTGATACGCCTTACGTAGTAGTAGGCGTGGAAGAAGAAGCTTAGTTCTTTTGTTACGCTTGGTCCGGGTAGGAGTGAGCGTAGCCTTGGATAACCCCTAGTTGGCTAAGGGCAGACGCGAGGAGTGTCGGGACGATGCCGACGGGGTGTTCAGCGATCAAGTGTTGAAGAACGAGTCCTGGACGTGAGGGTGTCCAGCGACGAGATCGAGGAGTTCGAAGATAGTCCAATTGATACGAAGGACAAGAACGTTGTTGCGAAGACGGAAGTCGACGCGCACAAGGGATCAAGGACAAGGGACTAAGGGTATATTCCCAAGGAGAACTAAGCTAAGGGACAGGTACGCGACGAGGGGGTTTATATACCCGAGAGGAGCGTGCACGGACCAAGCTAAGTAATCAG
>JBBPLZ010000445.1:0-11261 GCA_038090055.1 Hemileccinum hortonii | reverse complement strand
GAATCGCCCCGAGTACCGGGGCATTTTTATCCCATCCGAGTTGCGTAAATGGCGGGAAAAGTAGTTGTCCCTGGACGGAGGCCCTTGCTGAGGGAACTAGCATAACTTTAATTGATAACACACTGATCTATCATGATGTCACGTACATAGAATTTGAGGAGCTGCAAAGTGTACGACCTTCGATGTTGTTGAAGCGAACACCACCCAAACTGCCCATGTGCGGTACTCCGAATATTCCTTGATAGTCCGGAGTAACACACTTGCTCGGGAAAAACTTTCTTCTGAGTTGTCATGCAATACATGAGCCTCGTCGAGAGCGATCACCAGCTTGGGCTTGTTATTATCGGCCTGCAGGAAGCTCTGACTGGTAACCATCTCCCGATAGTACCGCATCATGATCTCCCGACACATCCCCACCGAGGACGCCTTGCTTTCCACCTGTTAATTATGTGAACACGGCAATGGACATTATATGTCCAATGCACTCGCGTTGGTGTACTCCAGACCCAGATCCAAAAAAAAGGAGTCACGAGCAGCGCTGCCAATGTCGCACATGTGATCGTACCATTCTGAACGGGGCTGGTTCTTCTGCAGGGAGGTCTGAAGGGCTTTGAAGACGGCTGCGAAAAATGCGTAGCATATAGTACGATACCCCTCCTCGGAGGTAAAAGAACGGGTAAGGATATCCGCGGGTGTATTGTCGCGTTCGGGATATCCCCCTGTATCCTTTTTGGATCGAATATTCATGTATAATACACAAACATCCTTTTTGCGAAGCTTCGTGGAGGAGTGTCATCTCAATTGTCAGGCTCGCAATGATGAAAACTTACCTCGAGCATTAAACGGGTCTTTCCGGTCCCGGAGCTCTGGACTATGGAACAAAACTTGCCGTAATACTTCTGCTTCCCACGCGCGTGAAATGCCCAGTCGTTGTTCATGAGATACTCATAGAACGCGGCAGGGGCATGACCTTGATAAGTGCAAGTTAGGGCCTTCCTCAACATGTTCAACTGGGATTCCGACATGGGTCCTGTGTATTTCATGTAAGAAAAAACCGAGCCGGGTACAACGAGAAACCTACTTGATGATGAGATCGGAGGGTGAAGGATGTCTGCGGGTGACGAGGAGCGTGAGTAAACCGACTACAGATGATTAACGTGCGTACCGAATTTGCGAATATCGCGATACGAGCCAGTTTTCCAAGCATCTGCTACCATGGACTGTAGCAATTTATCGCGCTTCAAGATAGCTCTCGCATCATCAAGGCTATGATATTTGCGATCCAGTCTATTGTCAGAACGAGCCACAATTTGGAGGACCAAGCCCAGATCCGCGATGGATGGATCCTGACGCCAGTTTGCGTCTTCCTCCTCTAGATCCTTAGCCACTGCGTTGTCCATTTCACGATGCTCGTCTTCTGTATAGTCCGGTATTGATCCTTGAGAGGAGTGAGATGGAAGCCGGGGATCCGTCGTGTTGTCAATATCCATCGGGCTGTCAGCTTCAGACATGATGATGCGGAGGGGTCGATGAGATGTTGTGTGTGGGGTGTGCTAGTCCTTGCAAGGACTTGTGTCGTGTCGTGAAAACTGTGGACTCTTGCGAGGTTCTGCTAGGTCTTGCAGGGCCTAACTACACAATACTAGCTCTGCCGGGCTTGCGATGTCATGCTAGCTTTGGCCCGGTTTGCTGATGTGCCACAAACGCGTCGTTTCAGTGCGATTGCTTGTCTTGTCCGCGACATGGATCTGCAGCTGGTGCGCGAACTGCGCGACTCAATCAAAGACTGCTCAGAGAGAGGTCTTGCCGTCGCTGGTAAATGGTACATCGCTACATCCCACCGTACGAACCTAACATTGAAAGCACATCCGAATGCATCAGGTCTGCCGAGCTTTATCTCTCGATACCACAGCACAAGCGTGACGCGCTTCAAGTTGATGATGATACGAGACCCGGATTCTCGACCTCAACGCCTGTCCGCCCGCGCTCACCCCCCCCTTCGTTTACTTTTGCCGCCTCACCAGCTCCAGCTCTCGCTTCTGGGGATCACAAAACCTCCTCTGAGCCGTCCGCGGGTAAAGAACGCGGGGCTGAGCTTGAGCAGACCGAAGAAGCTGCTCTTCTTGCAGCCCAGTCGTATGTCACGTCTAAAGACTTTAGCAGAGCCGTACACGTGCTGCACAGCTGCCAAAGTGTCAAGGCGCAGTTTATATACATATACTGCCAATTTTTGGTAGGTCTGGCTAGCAAAGGTCTGTTCAAGTCGACGATTGAAAGTTGAGCAAAGATCAGCGAGAAAAAGACTGAGAGAGATTGGTATAAGCACTACAGTAAGTCGACATTTAGGATGTTTGTAAATGTCGCCATCGCCTGCTAACCCTTGTCGCGTCTAGATATACGAGGTCACCCACCCATACCTTTCAACCGGTCCTTACAATATCACCTCGAGGTCGTCAAGAATGCCATCGATCCCTGGTTGCTATTCCTGTACGGGATGCCCCCCCTTTTGACCGCTTTGACAGTTTCATCCGTATCTTGACAGAAAGGGCCTTTTCCTCTCGCGTCTCAACAGAAGAGAAGAAGCTATTGAGTGCATCATCTTGTCTATCGCTGGGTATCCATGGAATTGGTCTGCATGGAACTTGCTAGGGCGGTGCATCGGGGATGGAGAAGAGGTTAGTCAATTTGTACCGTTGGGTATGGGCACGATTGATGATTTTTCAGCTGTCATCTCTACTCCCATTGCTCCCTCTACCCGCGAGTCATCCCCTCGTGCAATTTTTCCAAATCAAAACGATGAACGAGCTAAACAGTCCCACGGAGAACGAGCTGGTCATGTGTGATCGTCTTCTGGGCGAGGACTTCTTCCGAGGGAGTCCATGGGTGATGAGTCTGCGCGCTTGTGTGCTGTATCACTTGCATGGTCAGTAGACTGCGTTCATTTGTTTATCTAACACTCGACTCATGCGAGGCTGGCCAAAGACTTTGGACAAGCGGAAAAGCAGTTTGAAAAAATTCTTACTGTCGCTCCATACCGAGTGGACGATATCGACGTATATTCCAATATTCTTTATGTGACCGAAAATCGTTTAAAGCTTTCTCGCCTTGCTCATGAATTCCTTGAACTTGATAAAGATCGACCTGAAGTATGCTGTCTGGTTGGTAAGTGATATTCATCACCAAGACGATAAACCACAGATGATCAGACTGTCCTAGGAAACCATTATTCGCTTCGGGCCGAGCACGAGAAGGCAGTAAAATATTTTAGGCGTGCAACCGAACTAGATCGGACGTATCTGTCGGCCTGGACACTCATGGGTCATGAGTATGTTGAAATGAAGAATTCGCATGCGGCAATTGAGGCATATCGACGTGCGGTCGGTAAGTATTGATACCAGTAAACGCAGAAAAATGCCAATTCTACGCACTACAGATGTCAACAGGAAGGATTACAGAGCGTGGTATGGTCTTGGTCAGGCATACGCACTGCTGAGCATGCACCAATATGCCCTCTACTATTACCAGCGAGCTACAGCTCTTCGGTGAGTACATGTCGAAGCTCCCCTCTGTTCCCTGATTTCACCGGCTGTAGCCCATACGACGTACGCCTATGGCAGGCTCAAGCATCTTGCTACGAAGAAATTGGGCAGTAAGGAAATTGACACTTGGGTGGAGTATAAGACACGCTGATATTGTTCGTGGTAGAACGAGAGATGCAGTGGAATGCCTCAAGCGTGCATTACTAGGTACTGATGCCCGAGAAACCACGATAAACTTGAAATTGGCAAAGTTGCACGAGGAGTTGGATGAGCCGGCCGAGGCCGTCGCATATCACCGGAGGGTGGTCGAAATTTGTCGCGCAGAAGGTGGATCGATAACTTTCTTTTGTATGTTCTGGCATGCGCTCACACCTCACAGAGCGCCCAGTTCAAGACTATGCCAAGTCCAGCATCCATGTCGCCCGTCACCAGATGGTGACTCCGGGTGGTGATCTGTCGCTGGCGAGGGACTACCTGGAGCGGGTTGCGAACAGCAATGCAGAGGAGGTGACTCAGGCTACGGATTGGCTAAAGAAGCTCAAGTCTGTACTACTTGTACGACCTTCGCAGTAATAAAAGCCAGCCCTAAATGGGAGGTCACGCGGTCACGGGGATTGTCACCACGCAAAGCATACCAAACATAACAAGGTCAAGGAAATGTCCAGCCCGCAAAGCGCGTTTTCTGTTCAGAGCTTTCTCCTGAAACCTGTCCATCTCTCCCCAGACGGCCCCAGATCCTCTTCATCTCCTCTTAATCCTCAGCAAATCCCCCCCAATTCCGCTCTTGCTGGCCCATCCTCCGCAAAGTCAACTTTTCCTGACAGTTCGTCAGTCAATCTAGTACCCTATCCGAAAGACAGGTCAGACGAGGAGCTCCAAATCACTCAGCAGACAGCGGCGGGGTGCGTAGAGAACTCACTCATCCGCAACGCTGCTTATCCGCGCCTCTCAAGTTTTGCAGCCTGTCTTGCAGCTGATCACGCCGCTGTCCTACATCCGGATGTGGATACGCCTTTCGCTGATGTAGCCGACGTCGTCAACAGGCTTTTACCATATCATGTCTTCCAGCAACCTGACGAAGACTTGAGTGTACTCTTGAACCGTAATCGGTCAAAGGGTAAAGGAAAGGCCAGACACGGCGAAGCTCAACAGGAAATAGAGGGTGAGTGAAATTTATTGCCCTAGGTGCTCAGTCTTGATTTCGTCAATGCTCAGATACGCGGTTTGCACTGCACTGCTATAAACGGCTCAAGAGGCTCGAAGACCGACTTTACCGCACCAAAACCAAAACGGGGACAGTGAGTAGACGTCATTTCGCGCAATACTTCGTGTTTCTACAAAAATCACAGCGCCCGTCCCCTGCCGGGCAAGCATATGTCCTCGCACAGTCGGTTGTAGATGTCGAACGGTCCGAAACGGCTGCAGTTAGCTCTGAATTACGGAATGCAAAGAATGAACTAGACGCGATACAACGTGAAAAACGGTCATCGTCGTCGACTGCCACTTCCGCACACCCAACCGTAACAACATTTCGACCGACGTATTACGCCCAAGCGACACCTTCCCAGTATTACCGCACCTATTCTTATGCTTATACACATCCGTACACTACTGGCGCACAAGGAGCCTCTACGTTCTACTCTACCCCCTTGGCCATGCCCCAGACGACGACTGGTACTCCCAGTTACACCCCGTCAACAGCCCCGATACCAGTACAGTTGCCCGTTACCTCCCTCTCAGCGTTGCACGCGCTTGGGATAGTTCCCGTTCCAGTGGCATCAGTGCCACCCGCGGATCAGCCACAGCCAGCTGCAGTGCTCAAGGGGTCGACTTCTAATGGCACGATGTTGAGTTTGGAGATCAACGTCTCGCTGCTTCAGTCAGCGCAGATGAGTGGCTTAGCGATTTTGTTGAACTCATTAATGTCGCGGGGCGGGGCGGCAACGGGACAGCCTAGCGCAGCTATCACAACAAATCCCGAACCCGCCGCTGGGCAGTCTCTTCAAAATGGTATTGCCTCGGTGGTTGCTCATGGTGTACCAGTCACCACTCAGAAAGAAAGGGATGGGACCGGATAATAGACGTAACGATCATCGCTTTGTTGCCACGAAACCCTAATCGAGATGAGATTACTTGAATCGGGGAATCGTCCTCGCTGATGGATGTTGTCATTGGATACAGCACTTCCCCGCGCCTCGCTTCTTCGTCGGCCAGTTCACCCATTGAGATCTGGGTCACCAAAATAACAATGGCGAGAAATGAACTTCCCAGGCACCGTCTCCAAAGATACTTTCCATTTCGTTAATGGATAGACCGAGGAGAGTTGGTCCCCAACTATTTAAACTGGTGCGTAGTCATGGAAATTCAAATTTCACCGAGCAAAAAAAGGTGTTCCCGAGGATGGACATAAAAAGATCTAACTTACAGATCATGTTGGAGTGAGGTTGAGTCGCACGAGAATCTTTTCCCGAGTTTGTTTGGCCCCTCTTGGTACCTGTTAAGCTGAGAAAGGTATGTCACCCGTAACTAGAATCCCTTCCACATTCGATACCTCAGCAACGATGGCAAGTACTTTGTCGCACTCTTGGGCATACTCCTCATTGTCCCACCGCTCGCGATCCACCGACATGTTCCAACTCCATCAACAACCCACGCAGGTTACGATATTTTGTATGTTGTATGGTAAGGTGCAACACGTGCACAGACGAGCGCTGGAGGGCCATTACTATTAATACTAATAATCATTCTCGACGCACGAGATGCATGAGATGCGACATGTGTCTACGTCTGTCTCTTGATCTTGTTTTAGGTGTGCAGGAAACTGGCTGATGGTCTGTTACATCAATAGCGTTTACATCCACCATGCATGGTCACCCGTCAACATCACCCCGGGCCACCCCAACAGTTTGTTCCGGTTCACGAGTTCACAGCTTTTTCAGTGGTCAATCTTTTATCAATCATATCGTGAGCGATAGCCACTGATCAAGTATGTCAGATCCTTGTTTATCATTTCAAGTCTGGCATAGTAGCGAAGCGTAACACCGCTGCGGCCGAGATAATGAAAGAACATCCTGTTGTGGAGAGTGACCATCACGGAGGGTTCACAAAGTTGGGTCGGGATGCATTCCTCAAAGTCCTCATTACAATTTCTGCGGCTCTATCAAATCACGGCGAGCGTATGTTTCAATTCCACCCGTATGGTGCTATGTCTGCACCGTTACTTGCAGTTTTTATTTTATTTTGCTAGCCCACATCCATTCTCCATTCACCTTCGCAGCATGCATTCTGTTACTGGAAACATTCTGCAATATACCCTGCATTCCCGAATCATTCCTGCGCTTTCTCGCCTGTAATACATGCTGTAGCTTCTAGTAAAACGTAAATGGGGTTCTTGTACTGTCGTAACTCATGACCATGGCGATGACGACTAGATGAACGTATGGTACCAAATGTTTATCACGTTGAGAGATCACATACGAGTACTGAACGATTCTTCAATCAGTGTGAGATCGGGGGAGCACGGGGGGAGAAAAGGCACGGGACCACCAACGTGAAATGTAAATCAACTGTATTTTACGTACCTGCTCTCTTGACAAGATTCATAACATCTTAACTGTGATGGGTCCAACTATGGTCGAGCACAAACACGGAGCGTTCCAGCGGATATGAATTCATGTGGGGGAGCTACTAGTGGAACGGATTCCGGGTCATAGAGCACAGGACATATTCAATCGTAACGGCGCGCGCGCCAGTCCCCGACTCTTATCAGATCCAATATTATTACATGCAGTCTTTATGATTATTGTTGTGATATTGGAACCAATCAACGCCAGTGCGAAAACGAAGGTCAATGTTACCAAAGCGCGTGAGCGCATAGTGTGACAACATCAGCATGCTCGAAAGATCGAACACGCTCGGGGATGTGTTCTATCAAAACAATGCACATTTTACGACGAGAACGACCAAGAATAGAACGACGACGCTTACTAGTAATACCCGTACGTTGAATCGATTCACTCAACATATCCATAGAAAGCCTGCGAAGACGAACCACTAGATCGTCCTTGGTAAGAGTAGCCCACTCAACATGAGAACCATGAGCACGCACAATATCCAACTCAGAATGATTGCTAAATGAATAGATCAAGTCCGGAGGCATGCGAAGTGCAGTAGCAACATCAACCCCATACCAAGCATCTAAAAGCACGGAAATTAGTGGCAGGGCACCTCGCGCACAATGAACGGGGAGTTCTAAATCATGATATTCGTCAACAAGTGCTGCAACCGAGCATCTGTGAAAAAGACAGCGTACTCCCTGAAAATGAGTAAGTATAATCCCAATAAGAGCACCCTTTAACCGTGCTTGCCATTTTGCAATAGACAACCTTGAAATACACTCATCAAGCGTATCGACCTTCAAACGTGACAAATTGCATTCATAAACCGAATCTGAGTACTGAAGCCAAGTTGGTAACTTGACGATCTGCTGCTCCACGCATGTAGAAATCGACATAGAGGGAGTGTTTCTGACAGCTTTCAACTCTCGCAAAAGCAAGCAATGTGCGTAACGAGGTGACGCAAAATACTCCACACTTTTTACAAGACATGCCTGTGCCTGAAAAAGTTTAATGCGAGAATCAGCGAACGCTATACAACCGACAAACTGAAGTTCACACTCAACACAATGGATGTGATGAATGTACAATGCTTCGGACAACCAACCGATAAAGTTCTCAGGAGTTTCGAATAATGACGCATGGTCACGGGGATAATACAACGGGTCATAGTATAATGGATAATCGATAGGGTCATGCGACCCTTCCGAGGGGCACCATGCCTCCCCGAGAACGCGAGAAACAACACAAGGTTGTTTGTGAATAAACCTAGTAGAAACTGAAAATGTGACCACATTGCGCAGAACAAACTTAACTCACATCCAAACAACCGGAGCCCCTTTCTCCTTAAAAGCTTATAAGTTGACACAATTTCGCGGTCAAAGTCGTCATCCGTAAATGTGGATTAAGTCACTTTCGGAAACTAACAACTCTTCTCTCAAAAGCTTGCAAAGCTAATAGAATAAAACTCAGTGTCAACCTAAAGGCTTGTCATGCGACGGAAGTGGGTTGGACGTGCACAACACAAGTCACGATCAAACGAAGACAAATAAAAGTCTCCTTACTGCTACAGGGACTGGTACGTTTCTGTCCGACAAAACCCTCCTCTCCACTACCGTGGGATATACTTGCAACATCTCGAGCAACGAAGCCATAGAACTCATCGGCATTGAAAGAACCTTCTATTGCATGAGCGGAAAGATATCCATCCGTCGTTAGTGGCATATAATGAGTATCGGGTTCCGCGAGCAAAAACATCTCGAATTTGTGCAGACTGCCCCCGAACAGCCCATCCGAAATGCTGTGCGGAGGTACGCTCGTTTTCAGCGACGACCACAAACTCGGATCCATCGCCTAGAAAACTGGTTTGAAGCATCTGCTTGAACTCTTCACGTTGGACTTAATACGCTCGCATCGGTGAGGTGGCGACAGGGTGATGATGTTGAGATCTCGATCTGGCGTTTACCAGCGAGCCAAGTACAGATTTCGTCGAGAAAAAGATCGGAACTTTCAGAGTATAGTTCCTCGATTGTACCCAGGTGATTGTTCGGGTGCGTCGAACAAGAGTCAGAGGAGATGATGGCCGATTCAAGTTGATATTCCCATACTCTTTAAAGAGATTTCGCCATCGATACTATACGTTGCTTCTGGATACTTCCAGGGTTTCACAGATGTCTTCGAGATGCCAATCGTGGTTCCACAGGGGGAGAGCGCACCCCTTGAAGTCGTCGCTGATTGGGCGATTGACCATAGTTGAACGTGATGTACGATACGCTCGAGAGTAAGACTACTCGACTACCGCGCCTCAGATTTTTCTTGCACAACCCCTGCATAATCTCATTATTTTCGCGTCAAAGTGTTCCCATCCTTGGACAAATAAAATAGTATCATCGATGGCTTCGGATCCCAAATGCTGTGGGGATTCTAGAGTGGGTAGCACCGTGCTGCAGAGGTTTCCCTCAGACTTGACTCACGGTGGTGGGGACAGTAACTTGAAGGCGAATGCGACATGAGGTGTTGTTGTCGATGGCATCCGGAATGATCCCCTTTCCAGCATTTTCATTCACGGTGGTGAGGTTCTGGGACTCGGATCCCCTAGTACGCTTACTTTTTGCAAGGGGGATTGTGGGGTGGAATCTGAGCGGCAGCCCAACCAGCTGAGGGGGAGATATATTTCTGTAATCCATGAGGCAATCCGAAACCCCACGGAACATGAATCAGGAGAACACAAGACGCAACATGGTCCACAACCATCCACGATACAAAGCTCTCCAGCCCTCCTCTTTGATAATCTTTTTCGCACAGTCAACGAGACCAGTGTAAGGTTCCCGCTCGGTTCTCAGACTACCAGATTTGAATTCAGTTGCTGAATGGTACTCTAAGTAAGAACGCACCTGATAACGTCCTCATCGATTCCGTCATACTCCATTGCTTCTTCTGCATCACCTTCCTCCTCCTGAGAAACAGAATTGAATTCAGGCGCAGCATGGTTTCGTTGTACAGCAAGCCTAATGGCAATGACTTCGAGAGGTGTGACGACCACTGTACTAGCAAGCGCAAGGACGGAATATATGGCTAGATTGAGGATAGGGACGCTTTCACTGGGTGGAAGGCCAGATTGGGTAAGTCCTGGGAGGAGCAGGCGTTGGACTGTCCCCAGACCGATAATGACATATACGACCTGCAAGACGTGCGCCGCAAGAAGGCCGGGAGTTAAGTACAGGATCCACGGGCGCCGGCGTTCTGTGGGTGTTAAAAGAACACGGAGAGAATAGATGGCATTGAAGTAGGGCAGCTTGTGTGAGGTAGTCATTGCTCTGCCGTACGATGAGGTTCTGTGATCTGTGAGAGCCGACGGGAAAGATGTCTTACCGGTTGGCTATGATCACAAGAGGCAACAAAATCAACATGAGTAACAGGGTGTACGTCAGGATTCTCAGGACCCCGATTGATGGGATGCTGTACGTCCCGTGGCGGAGGTTACTGTCGCTCAAGAAGACCAACAGACAAAGAGCGACCATGATGGGGATTGACAAAAAGGTTGGCACTGACGTGCTGTTAGCAGTTCCTCGTAGAATCACCGAGATCATAACGCACTGAGCCCCTTGTACAAACCTGGCCATCCCTGGTGGACGACAACTTCTAAGATGCTCGAATCTCAAAAGCAGGGTAGCAAGCGCACCTCGATTTTGTAGACCCTTACCAACATGGCGAAAAGAGAGGTGATGACTGGGCCAGTATGTGTTGTACGCCGTCCTCTGGATCAAGTTGGAGACCCTTGGGGTTGTAGTGAGCCCTGACCCTGACGAGTGCACCAGTGAAAGGTACCAGGATCGCCAGCGAGATTGCAAGCGACCCAACCCCCACTAGTGAGAGGATGATGTTGGAAGGAAACATGAGTATGTCGGTTGAAACGGGGGTGAGATGATTCAACAGCGTCTTTGGCTCTTAAAAGCTAAGGCACTGCAGGGAATTTCCGACCATGGGCTGCCTCAGGGACCGTACCTGTGAGGTTCTAGAACAGTTTAATTGATGCATTGTCACCGCCAGTGCCAGTGTTTTCAAGCCTGAGGCCTGGGTGCCCCGTGAACTGCCAGTGCCAGTGTTA
>JBBPLZ010000443.1:0-11272 GCA_038090055.1 Hemileccinum hortonii | reverse complement strand
AGTAGTTATTGTTTGGTTCTGTAACCTAAGCAATTCAAGCAGGTAGTATAGGAGTTAGTCTCACAATAGCTACTGTGTTGAGCAAAGATATACAAGTCCATGGCACAAGCAGCATCCATTATGTCATGTGCTGCAATTGCTCAAATATAGTAGTTATAGCTGAGTGAACATAAGATAGGGACTAATAACATGATGCTGATTGATTTTGTGCTGTGTGTTGTTGAATAAACAAAGGAGCTATCTCTGTTTGCCTCTTTCACATAAAAAAACGATCACACTTGTTACCTTATCAGCATTATCAAAAGTATGAGCAAGCAGTGTATAATAAACTCTTCATAAGCATCTTTTCAACAAAGACATCCACAATCCCACTCCATATATGTGAGGATGCAAAATATGCCTTGTAAATAGTTGGCTTCCAATATGTAAGGTGAAAGTCTTGATTATCGTTGAGTCTAATGGAAAGTGAGTAAAAGAATATGGAACTCAATATTCAAACTCACTCCTGGATTGCTGACTTGATCAGTGAAATATCTTATATTATAATATCAACTTTGCATGATAGGTTTGATATAAAAGATGCACTTGTGGACAAATGAAGTACATATAAACCTTGTCAAAGTTGAACAGTTGTGAAACCTGTGAAATAGCAATTTGAGTGAAAGAAAGCAATAACAGCTTGAAACATTGTCTGAGATAAAATTCTGTCACTCAGAAGGGAGGGTTGTTAGAAGTCATTATTTGACCATGATAATATAACAAATGCTCATTTCATGCAACTCCTATTTTTCACAATAACTTAACTTAACTTATCTTATCTTATGTTACGTCAACCACCAAGGTCTACACAATGCCTCTCACAATATGATGTGGATTTGTCACTTTTTGCCATACAAGGAAGGTCATGTAAAACATCACATGACTTAACCCCTTTTGATATCATAGCCTTCATTTAATTTCTATGTTGTACTCACCTCATATTGGTGCTTCCATTCCAATGCCATACACATTACACACCCTTTTAATAACATAGCAACCTGAAATACCATAGCTTTTGCAAGGCAGTGTTTTATCTCATGTTTTACATATAACCCTTGATCCAGAATAACTCAGGATGACTCACACTCCATACCCAGAGCACAGGATTATGCCTTATTAGTACAGATTAGGTATAAATAGGTACAAACACCCATGTAGTATATAAATCCTTGAATCAATGTCAGAGAACTTTAGTCAAGTTCTCTTGGGTTTTCCCTAAAAAAATCAGATGTGCTTAAATGCTCACTCTTTCAAACTTTCTCTTCTCTTTTGTCACTTCCCTTCACACTGTTAAATTCTTTGGTTGTTTCAGATAGTAAGCACTTATAGTCACTTCCAAAACTGTTTGTTCCAAGGTCTAACTCTGATGTAGTGTGCATTGCAAATAGTTGTGGGAATATTACTTTGCTTTGGGAAGAGAAAAATTGGTACATCCTCTGGGTTAAATATAGGTGCCTGGAACATATGATTTGATCCATAGAAAGCAGAGATATGAACAACTACATTTGAACAGTTTTGTCACTTTTAATATAAACAATTGGATCTTAATGAAACAAGAGGATAATTGCTGTTGTTTTGTGCTACAAACAAAGATATACATATACACATGATATCTGAGTCCAAATATTTTTCCATGCTTTTTAAATTTCAACTACAATCATCATGCAAACTTTTTCTGCCACTCAAAAGAATACTATTCTTTTTTAACTTGATGCTGATCATTCCATCTGCTCTATTGACTCAATTACAGGGGTTGGCATTGCTATTATCTCTAGACTTCATTGCAAGGAGTGCTCTGATCTTTAAAAGTCTGCAGCAGGTCATATATCATGTTATAGTTCGTGTCCAACATTGTACGCTTTTCACTTTTTTTACTTTACACTTTGCTCATATCCTATGATCCCCGAGCATCATTTACCATTAGTTTCTTTTCCAAAGTCACATGATCAGTGCACCTGACCATGGGAAACATCATCTGACCTGAGGCCTAGACCATGACATCACTATGATGTCACGCCTCATGGACATCTTCTTTCTCTGATGCTATGCTTCTTTCCTTCTATCACATTCCATCATGTTCCGTCACATTCTATCTCTCATGCCTGCCCTGAAGTTGTCCTCACCTATATAAACCCTACCTACTCCTCTGTAATTTCCCCAGTCCTGTTCACTTGTATTCCTCCCTTCCTCATAGGGACCTTGTACACTTGAATACCACTCTTCTCTATCATTGCTAGTCTAGTCCTCTGCAAAGGGACCACTACATGCTTCATCTTGTCACCATCGTCGTTCCTATCCCAGCAACAAACATCGTCTTCGCCATCTCCCTTGTCTATCATACTTGTCACCGTTGCCTTTTAGTTTTCTATCAACTCCTCAAGCCTATTGTCTAGAGGCTCTTGTCATTAGTAGTTCAAGGCCAACAACACTTGAACAGGACTGCCTGAAGCCTGACACGTCTACATCCTGCTTCTTTCATTGTATGCCACGGTCTTCTCGCATTGACCGATACTTTCATCATAGACAAGCCACTACATTAGCATTTTACCAGCTCAATGTTCCTGCCCCCACTCCCATCGAATTCAATCCCAATGATAACTGGGACCCAAAAACACTAGCAGCCACCCGTCATCAAGCCACTCCCCATCATCATTGTCCTCGCCGCATTTACCAATAGGACCCCCGTTATATCCACTCTGAATACGATCCCGGTTGGGACATAGGTCGTCCAAACCACTCCGTTCTCTGCCCCCACATCATCCTCCATCATCGCCAGTTCCTGTTTGCTTAAATCCACAGAGTATCCTTGGAAGATAGGGTACAGTAAGGATGTCAGGTGAACCCGCACCAGTGACATGGCAAGATATCTTAAACCAGTTCCAGTTCTTGGCTGGTATCATGCAGCAGCAGGCACAGCTGCAACAACAATATATTATGACCGCCACCACCGCCACCACTGCTCCCGTTCCCATCGTGCCCCCTCTTTCCTCGTATAAAGCATTTGCTGACCCAGGCACTTAGGACAGTAATAGAGCCACCTTCTGTAACTGGTGGACCAAGGTAGCTGCGTGGACCCAGTGCCAGTCCATGTTAACATGTAAACAATCAACAGTGGCCATCCTTTTGTGCATGGACAGTAAGGCCGCTGATTTTGCACACATAACCCTCCAAGGTTACATGACCAAGGAGGATAACAAAATTACAGATGCCGAAAAAGCAAACATGTGGCCCAAGTGGTCCACACTCAAAAGGAAGGTCGAATCCCACTTCCGCATCGACGTCGTCACGGAGGAGTGCTATCGCAAGCTTCTCATGCTCAAACAGGGCACCATGCCCATCGAAGTCTTCATGCAGCAATTCGAGCTGCTCAGGTCCAATGCCAACCTGTTTAAAGATCAGGCATTACGTCTATACAAGGAGGGCATCAATTATCAGATCTATGCCCAGATTTCCCTCCGAGATCCCGCTATCAACAATACCTTTGATAAGTGGCAAGAAACCGCTGTATCTATCGGCAAAATCTTCAACCAAATGAGACTGGAACGATCTCATCTAATGACCAACCAGTTCCAACCTCGTTCGGAACAGCAGTTCACCGAAACAGGCATGCAACCAGGCCGAGAGGCTCCTATGGATACACATACTATCCAATCTACCACTGAGATGTACACATGCTATAACTGCAATGAAGTAGGGCATCTCTCAAGGAATTGCAAAACCCCTTGCTGTCCACAAGGACAACCACAGTTTAACCCACTTACAGGTCACACCACATATTTGCCCCCTCGCACCCAAACCCAGGAGATCACTGCTTCCTCCACCAGCAAACAAAGTTCCAGAAATCCTCCATGGATGACCAAAGAGGCCCAGGCCTACTACTATGACCTCTTTGAGGCTCGCGCGTGCCAAATGGCCGCTGATGGACTAAAGGACTCAGGAAAAGGAAAAGCCAAGTGAACCTAGGAGATGCTTCCTTGGCTAAAGACAATTTGCATGTACTTTCTCTTTCTCGTTCTTCATCTCTTTCTTCTTCTAATAGGTTTTCTGTTCTCAACATCGAAGAGAAGATGGACGGTGATGTAGCTGATGACACACTGAACTTTATTTCTACATACGATTCACAATCTGACAGAGCGTCTTATTCGAGCGCAGCACCAGACTCTAAACATAATGTGCTTAATTCTCTAATAAACAAAAAAAAATCTCTTTCCCCTATCTATAAATCCTCCTGCACTTCCTTTTCTCATCTCAAACCATCTACCTCTCAAGGAGGAGAATTCAACATTTTAACTAATGTATCTTTCCAGAAAAACGACAAATGGCATGAATGTGCCACCAAAGCTCTACTTGATTCTGGAGCCATTCAAACCTTTGTCAACGAAAAATGGATAAAAATTAATGGTATCTCTATGTCACCTCTTTCTAATGCTATAGCCATCACCAATGCTGATGGTACTGTATCAAAACACAGACAAATTACCCACTATGTCTCCATTATTCTAAAGTTTCAAGGGCATTCCGAGGAAGTTAACGCGCTAGTCGCAACCCTCAGAACGCATAATATCATCCTAGGTTTTGATTGGTTCTGACATCATAACTCTCTCATTGATTGGGAGGATAAAACAATTATTTTCTCCTGCTGTACTCGTAACTGTCGAGCTATGAATATTCCACAGCTCATCAAAGACATCTGGAATGTCAACATTCATTCTATCGAAGAAGGACTTGCCAAGAAGGTCCCCAAACAATACCATGCCTTCCTAGTCGTATTTAGTAAGGAAGAATCAAAGCGCATGCCCATATGAAAACCCTGGGACCATGTCATCGACCTCAAAACCAACTTCGTCCCCAAGAAGGGATGAGTCATTCCACTCTCTGATGCTGAACTCGAGGGAGTTCATAACTTTATTTCTAGCGAACAAGAAAAGGGCTATATTCAGCCCTCTAAATCCCCTTGAACTGCACCAGTCTTTTTTATTCCTAAGAAACTGGAGAAAAATGCCTCGTCATGGATTACCGTTATCTAAACAAGGGTACAGTAAAAAATTCTTATCCCCTTCCACTCATTTCTTCTCTAGTTGACCGCCTTAAAGGTGCTGACAAATTTACATGCCTCAATCTGCGATGGGGGTATAATAATGTTCGTATCAAAGAAGGCGACAAAATGGAAAGCTGCCTTCGTTACAGCACTAAGGGCTTATGAGCCTGTTGTTATGTATTTTGGCATGACTAACTCTCTGCCAATCTTCCAACAGATGATGAACGACATATTCAACAATATATATGCCATCGTCATCATCTACTTGGATGATATGTGCATCTTCACAAAGGGAAAGTCTGATGATGATCACTCGAAAGTTGTCATGGAGGTGTTGCAGCACTTGTGTGACAACGACCTCTATGCTAAACCAGAAAAATGCATATTTAATGCTGACGAAGTTGACTTCTTAGGCATGACAGTATTGAAAAATGGGGTTGGCATGCAATCCAAAAAGATCGATGCAATCCTCAACTGACTAGCCCCTACAAATTAAAACAACTTCAATCTTTCCTCGGACTTTGTAACTATTACCGTCGTTTTATTAACGGTTTTGGACAGATCGCACGCCCTCTTAACGACCTTACCAAGAAGGGTATTATGTATGTATGGGGGGAGACCCAACAAACTGCGTTTGATACGCTTAAAAAACAATTCACTACCGCTCCTCTCCTCGCCTTCCCCAATTCCTCTAAAGATATTCATGTCGAAACCAACGCAAGCAACATTGCCACCGGGGCTGTCTTATTGATCCTGGGGCAGGATAAGTTATGGTGCTTTTGCACTTTTCTCTCTCACTTGCTCTCCCCAGCAGAGAAAAACTATCCAGTTTATGACAAAGAACTCTTAGCTATTATCTGCACTTGGGAAGAGTGGCGTCACTATCTTATCGGAAAAGCTAACTTTGAAATCTGGACAGACCATAAAAATCTGGAATACTGGAAAAAACCCCAAATGCTCTTTGGTCACCAAGCTCGCTGGCACGAGTTACTCCAAGAATTCAACTATACCCTTATTTACAAACCCAGTTCCACCAATGGCCATGCTGACACCCTTTTCTGCCACCCCAACTATGGTGATGCCATTGATAACCTCAACGAAAATATCACTGTTTTTCCTTCCACCATCATCCACGTTGCTAACTTATCTATCCCTGTCACACTTACCTCCAAGGACATGCGCATCCCTACCAAGGGCTCTGACACTGCAGCTGGCTTTGATCTTTATTCCACCTCAGATCTTGACATCCCTGCCCACAACCAAACCCTCATTCCCATCCATGTCAAGATCCAACTCCCTATCAGCACGTATGGGAGAATTGCGCCTCACTCAGGTCTCGCCTTCAAACATAAAATCGACATCATGGCTGGAGTCATTGACGCCGATTATAGGGGAGAAATAGGTGTAATTCTCTTGAACCACTCATCCTCTCCATTCCACATATTTTAATGGTGATCGTATCACCCAACTAATTATCAAAAAAATAGACAACCCCACACTAACAGAAACAGAGACTCTTGATGAGTCAAAACGTAACGATAAAGGTTTTGGCTCCACTGGAGTTCAAGCCATCTTTTCCACTACTCTCACTCCAAACTTTGACACTAAATTATGTTTTGAATCAGCTAAAATGGATGTTGACACGATCAACGAATACGAATACTATGCGGACGAAAAACTTTTTATATCTTTTAACAGCATTGTTTTCATGCCCCTTTTGCCTTTGCAACACACTTATTTCCCTTTTCCACCATTTTCCCGTGTCCAGTCACCCTGGCCGTAACCGCACTATCTTCTCTCTTAAAAAGTTTTATTGGTGGCCAGGAGCTGCTAAAGACATTGCCAACTATATAGATCACTGCCAGGTATGCTTCCTCACAAAAGGATCATCAAAGCCACTGGCAGGAAAACTCATGCCACTTCCCACTCTTCCTCACCCTTGGGTTGATATATCTATTGATTTCATCACAGGCTTTCCCATCTCTAACGGGTACAATGCCATTGGTGTTATCATCAATCGTTTCTCCAAAGAAATCATTCTTTTTCCTTGTTACAAAACAACTTCTTCTGTGAACTTAGCTATTTTATTCAGAGACCACATATGGTGTTCTCATGAACTTCCTTTCTCCATAGTGTTGGACTGAGGCCCACAGTTTGTCTCGGAGTTCACAAAGGAGTTGTGCAAGGTCTTGGGGATTTCCCAAAAACTCTCTACTGCCTATCACCCCCAAACCAATGGCCAAATGGAACATGTCAACCATGAGATTCTCACCTACCTTCAAGTGTATGTTGCAAAGAAGCAGGAATCGTGGGCATCCCATCTCAAAATGGCACAATTTGTCCACAACACCTTCCTTACCACTGCAACCGGCACTTCCCCTTTTTCTGTCACCCATAATTATCAGCCTTGCCTTGGGGTTGAACCATCTCCCTCTGCTGCCCTTGGGGGGTTGTTCGCTAACACTATGGACAAGGACCACGATGAAATCTTTGCCATTTTGCAGAAAACCAGGGATCAGATGTCCCATGTACAAGAATCCAAACATTCCACTGCCCTGTCCTATTCTATCAGCAATCTCGTGTGGCTTTCCACCAAGCATCTTCCCCTCCCTTATTCTGCGCATAAATTAACTCAGAAGTTCATTGGCCCCTATTGTATCACTGCATCATCTGACCTAAGGCCTAGACCATGACATCACTATGATGTCACGCCTCATGGACATCTTCTTCCTCTCATGCTATGCTTCTTTCCTTCTATCACATTCCATCATGTTCCGTCACATTCTATCTCTCATGCCTGCCCTGAAGTTGTCCTCACCTATATAAACCCTACCTACTCCTCTGTAATTTCCCCAGTTCTGTTCACTTGTATTCCTCCCTTCCTCATAGGGACCTTGTACACTTGAATACCACTCTTCTCTATCATTGCCAGCCTAGTCCTCTGCAAAGGGACCACTACATGCTTCATCTTGTCACCATCGTCATTCCTATCCCAACAATGAACATTGTCTTCACCGTCTCCCTCATCTATCATACTTGTCGCTGTTGCCTCTTAGTTGTCTATAAACTCCTTGAGCCTATTGTCTAGAGGCTCTTGTCATTAGTAGTTCAAGGCCAACAACACTTGAACAGGACTGCCCGAAGCCTGACACGTCTACATCCTGCTTCTTTCATTGTATGCCACAGTTTTCTCGCATTGACCAATACTTTCATCATAGACAAGCCGCTGCATTAGCATTTTACCAGCTCAATGTTCATGCCCCCACTCCCATCAAATTTGATCCCAATGACAACTGGGACCCAAAAGCACTAGCAGCCACCTGTCATCAAGCCACTCCCCATCGTCATCGTCCTTGCCACATTTACCAATAGGACCCCCGTTATATCCACTCCGAATACAATCCCAGTTGGGACATAGGTCGTCCAAACCACTCCGTTCTCCGCCCCCACATCATCCTCCATCGTCGCCAGTTCCTGTTTGCTTAAATCCCCAGAGTATCCTTGGAAGATAGGGTACAATAAGGATGTCGGGTGAACCTGCACCAGTGACATGGCAAGATATCTTAAACCAGTTCCAGTTCTTGCCTGGTATCATGCAGCAGCAGGCACAGCTGCAACAACAATATATTACGACCACCACCACCGCCACCACTGCTCCTGTTCCCATTGTGCCCCCTCTTTCCTCATATAAAGCATTTGCTGACCCAGGCACTTGGGACAGTAATAGAGCCACCTTCCGTAACTGGTGGACCAAGGTAGCCATGTGGACCCAGTGCCAGTCCATGTTAACATGTAAACAATCGACAGTGGCCATTCTTTTGTGCATGGACAATAAGGCCGCTGATTTTGCACACATAACCCTCCAAGGTTACATGACCAAGGAGGATAACAAAATTACAGACACTGAAAAAGCAAACATGTGGCCCAAGTGGTCCGCACTCAAAAGGAAAGTCGAATCCCACTTCCACATCGACATTGTCACGGAGGAGTGCTATTGCAAGCTCCTCATGCTCAAACAGGGCACCATGCCCATCGAAATCTTCATGCAGCAATTCGAGCTGCTCAGGTCCAACGCCGACCTGTTTAAAGATCAGGCATTACATCTATACAAGGAGGGCATCAATTATCAGATCTATGCCCAGATTTCCCTCTGAGATCCCGCTATCAACAATACCCTCAATAAGTGGCAAGAAACCGCTGTATTTATTGACAAAATCTTCAACCAGATGAGACTGGAACGATCTCATCTGATGACCAACCAGTTCCAGCCTCGTTCGGAACAGCAGTTCACCGAAATGGGCATGCAACCAGGCCGAGGGGCTCCTATGGATATGCGTGCTATCCAATCTACCACTGAGATGCACACATGTTATAACTGCAATGAAGTAGGGCATCTCTCAAGGAATTGCAAAAATCCTTGCTGCCCACAAGGACAACCACAGTTTAACCCACTTACAGGTCACACCACATATCTGCCCCCTCACACCCAAACCCAGGAGATCACTGCTCCCTCCACCAGCGAACAAAGTTCCAGAAATCCTCCATGGATGACTGAAGAGGCCCAGGCCTACTACTATGACCTCTTTGAGGCTCGCGCGTGCCAGATGGCCGCTGATGGGCTAAAGGACTCAGGAAAAGGAAAAGCCAAGTGAACCTAGGAGGTGCTCCCTTGGCTAATGACAATTTGCATGTACTTTCTCTTTCTCGTTCTTCATCTCTTTCTTCTTCTAATAGGTTTTCTGTTCTCAACATCGAAGAGGAGATGGACGGTGATGTAGCTGATGACACACTGAACTTTATTTCTACATATGATTCACAGTCTGACAGAGCATCTCATTCGAGCACAGCACCAGACTCTAAACATAATGTGCTTAATTCTCTAATAAACAAAAAAAAAATCTCTTTCCCCTATCTATAAATCCTCCTGCAATTCCTTTTCTCATCTCAAACCATCTACCTCTCAAGGAGGAGAATTTGACATTTTAACTAATGTATCTTTCCAGAAAAATGATGAATGGCACGAATGTGCCACCAAAACTCTACTCGATTCTGGAGCCATTCAAACCTTCATCAACAAAAAATGGATAAAAAATAATGGTATCTCTATGTCACCTCTTTCTAACGCTATAGCCATCACCAATGCTGATGGTACTGTATCAAAACACAGACAAATTACCCACTATGTCTCCATTATTCTAAAGTTTCAAGGGCATTCCAAGGAAGTTGATGCACTAGTCGCAACCCTGAGAACACATAATATCATCCTAGGTTTTGATTGGTTCTGACATCATAACTCTCTCATCAATTGGGAGGATAAAACAATCATTTTCTCCTGCTGTACTTGTAACTGTCAAGCTACTAACATTCCACAGCTCATCAAAGACATCTGGAATGTCAACATTCATTCTATCAAAGAAGGACTTGCCGAGAAGGTCCCCAAACAATACCATGCCTTCCTAGTTGTATTTAGTAAGGAAGAATCAAAGTGCATGCCCATATGAAAACCCTGGGACCATGTCATCGACCTCAAAACCAACTTCGTTCCCAAGAAGGGATGAGTCATTCCACTCTCTGATGCTGAACTTGAGGAAGTTCGTAACTTTATTTCTAGCAAACAAGAAAAGGGCTATATTCAGCCCTCTAAATCCTCTCAAACTGCACCAGTCTTTTTTATTCCTAAGAAAACTGGAGAAAAATGCCTCGTCATGGATTACTGTTATCTAAACGAGGGTATAGTAAAAAATTCTTATCCCCTTCCGCTCATTTCTTCTCTAGTCGACCGCCTTAAAGGTGCTGACAAATTTACATGCCTCGATCTGTGATGGGAGTATAATAATGTTCGTATCAAAGAAGGCGACAAAATGGAAAGCTGCCTTTATTACACCACTAAGGGCTTATGAGCCTGTTGTTATGTATTTTGGCATGACTAACTCCCCGCCAACCTTCCAACAGATGATGAACGACATATTCAACAATATGTATGCCATCGTCATCGTCTACTTGGATGATATGTGCATCTTCACAAAGGGAAAGTCTGATGATGATCACTCGAAAGTTGTCATGGAGGTGTTGCAGCGCTTGTGTGACAATGACCTCTATGCTAAACCAGAAAAATGCATATTTAATGCTGACGAAGTTGACTTCTTAGGCATGACAGTATTGAAAAATGGGGTTGGCATGCAATCCAAAAAGATC
>JBBPLZ010000441.1:0-11289 GCA_038090055.1 Hemileccinum hortonii | reverse complement strand
AAGCGCTTCTAGATAGTGGAGCAAACGGAATATTCCTTGACAGAAAATGGGCAGAAGAACACATGCTACCCCTTCGCCCATTACGATACGCAATTCCCGTTTACAATGTTGATGGAACCAAGAACTCTGCAGGAAACATTACTCATGCGACAGATATAATCCTAGAGTATCAAGAACACCGAAAAAGGATCTCAGCAGAAATAGTCAACTTAGGAAAAAATCAAATGGTGTTGGGATACACATGGTTACAACGCCATAACCCCAAAATCGACTGGGTCAAGGGCACAGTACAAATGACACAATGCCCACAGAGTTGCCTGATACTCCAAGACAAATCCAAGTATATGAAAAAGGTACAAAAGGAGGAACAAAGCTCCGAGCTAAAGGCTTATTGTATGCGAGCCATGCAAGAAGCACAAAAAACACCGGAAAAACCACACATAACCAAAACAAATGAGAAGATAGTACCTCCTCAATTCCATGATTTTCCCAAGGTATTCTCCGAGGGAGAATCCCAACGCATGCCAACACGCAAGCCGTGGGACCATGCAATAGATCTGAAAGAGTCGTTCCAACCTAAGAAAGGAAGGAACATCCCCTTGTCACACGAAGAACAGGAAGAAGTCACCACATATCTAGATGAACAGCTGCGGAAAGGCTATATCCAACCCTCCAAATCACTGCAAACTTCCCCCATATTCTTTATTCCAAAGAAGGAAGGAAAGAAACAGATGGTTACAGATTACCAATATTTGAACAAACATATGGTTAAAAATAATTATCCCCTTCCTTTAATTTCGCAGCTCATGGACAAACTAAAAGGGGCTAAACTATTCACAAAAATGGACGTCAGAACAGGATATAACAATGTCCATATCAAAGAAGGAGATGAATGGAAGATGGTCTTCGTGTGATTTAAAGGCACCTTCAAACCCCTTGTCATGTACTTTGGGCTGTGCAATTCCCCAGCCACCTTTCAAGCAATGATGAATGAAATCTTTGCCGATATGGATGATGTTGTGGTTGTATACATAGATGACATCCTGATATTCACAAAAACAGATGATAAGGATGAACACAACAAGATCGTGTGGGAAGTCCTCCAAAGATTGCAGGACAATGACTTATTTATAAGTCCAAAGAAATGTCAATTTCATGCAGAAGAAATAGAATTTCTCGGCATGATTGTAGGGAAAGACGGGATCAAGATGGATATGGACAAAGTCCAGGCAATACTCCAATGGCCGGAACCCTCGAATGTAAAAGGAGTCAGGAGTTTCCTCGGACTTGCCAATTTCTATTGCAGGTTCATCCAGGACTATGCAAAGATCACACGCCCCTTACATGACTTAACCAAGAAGGATGTAGATTTCAAATGGGAAATCATACATCAACACACGTTTGACACACTTAAAGAAAAATTCACCACAGCCCCAATACTGGCATATCTGGATAACGATTGCCAATTCCAACTGGAGACCAATGCTTCGGACTTCACAACAGGAGCTGTGTTATCAATATTAAAAGAGGAGAAATGGCATCCAGTAGTGTATGCTTCGCATGCAATGACCCTGGAAGAACGAAACTACCCAGTTGCTGACAAAGAAATGCTCAGCGTTATCAGGTCATTAGAAATGTGGAGACACTATTTGGAAGGAGCCAAATATGAGTTCGAGATATGGAACGATCATGCAAATCTACAATGGTTTATGAAGAGTCAGAATCTGAGCAGATGACAAGCACGTTGGGCATCGTACTTGGCCAGATTCAATTACAAATGGGTCCACAAGGCAGGTGCCACAATGGGAAAGGCAGATGCTCTCTCTAGACGAGAAGATCATGCATACAGAACAGATACCTGTTACGCTTGGTCCGGGTAGGAGCGAGCATAGCCTTGGATAACCCCTAGTTGGCTAAGGGCAGACGCGAGGAGTGTTGGGACGATGCCGATGGGGTGTTTAGTGATCAAGAGTCGAAGAACGAGTCCTGGGCGAGAGGTTGCCTAGCGATGAGATCAAGGAGTTCGAAGATAGTCCAATTAATACAAAGGACAAGGACGTTGTTGCGAAGACTAGAGTCGACGTGCACAAGGGGATCAAGGACAAGGGACTAAGGGTATATTCCCAAGGAGAACTAAGCTAAGGGACAGATACGCAACGCGGGGGTTTATATACCTAAGAGGAGCGTGCACGGACCAAGCTATGTAATCAGGGTAAAGGGCGTGCTTGGTAAACGCCAAGAGAATTAGTAATGCCAAGCAAGGAAAGTGTGACTTGGAATGAGTCATGCGTGGTGCGGTATGACTCAATGTGAGTCAAGACCCGAGACAATGGTACGAGCGATGACAGCGTAGGAAAGGTGAACCCGATGGGGTTACCGTGGAGTACTGGTCATCGTGAGACAAAGGAGACAAATGTGTACGATGGTGGCGTGAGAAAGGTGAACCCGTGGGTTACCGTAGAGAGTCTACCATTGTGGAAGAAAAGAATAAGCAAGAAAAGACATAGCGGATGACAAAGCATGATGAATCGTAACATTACCCCCCCACTAAACTCAAAGCACCGATGAGGGGACTTGATGACCCGCGGTCTTGAAGCTCAGAAGTCGAGGGCGTAGTGCCCGGGGGAGCCAGTGACATTGGTGTAAGCATTGTCGTCCCATTTGGGATCAACACTGAAGACAGGAGAGGGGTCGCGGGGGAGCAGAGGAATGGGAGAGACCGTGCAATGATGGTTGGGCCTGCGCCTGGCGGTGGGAGGACGAGGGGTGCCATGGGGGCGGTGAGATGAGGATGGGGAGGACGAGGACATGGATTGCTGGATGGAGGACCCAGATGACGAGGAGGAGGAGACGCGAAGGGGTTCACGACAACGGAGGGGACAGGTGGCCTGAGGATGGCCCGGGGTGACACGAAGGCAGATGGGACATTCATAGAGGGGGCACTGGGCCCAACAATGACCAAGACAATGACACATATGGCAAGTCTCGTGGTAGCGGGGGTGATTTGCGGGGGGAGGTTGGCGACTGTTGAAGCCGGTCCACCAGGCTTCTGCACGTTCGATGGCATAGAGCTCGTCAGCGGTGAGGGGTGACGAAGAGGCGGAGGGCGAAGAACAGGTGGTATACAGCGGGGGAAGCGAGGCAGGGGAGGTGCAATAATGATCCACGATGGCTCGAGCAAAGCAGTCAATTTCGGTGAGGAACTCTCCAAAGTACAACTGGTGGGAGAGGACGATGAGGGCACCACGAGTGTGGTGGCGGATGGAAAAGAGGAGGGCCTTGGTCAGGCCGTGGAGAGCTTCAGCAGTCTCAGTAGACTGCAGGATGGATGTGAGCCGTTCAAGGCCTAGAAACACTTGGTAGAGCACGAGGAGGAGGGAGTCCATGTCCAAGTGGGAGTCAATATACCGCGTCAGGCGGGGATCAAAGATGAGGCGAAGGACGTTCTGAGCATATGCAGCGTCGGGGTATCCCTCACGGGTACGATGGGCCGTCAAGGGGAGGTCTACAGCGGTGATAGAATGCATGTCAGTGGATGTAACAGTAGCAATAGAAACGGGGGTAAAAATGGGAACTGGGACTATGTTTTCTTCTGCACCCCACCCTGCGGTGGCGGTGTTACTGGAGAGTTCGACATCCGAGATGTCATTGATAATGCGGAAGAGCGAGGAAGCAATGATGGGGGACGAAGATTGGAAGTGGGGTGAGGAGTCAGGGATGGCGGTGGAAGCAGGGACGGAGACGATCTGTTCGATAGACATGGTGGAAAGGATGGACGGGACGTGGGAAAGGGGGTTAGAGATGGTGACACTTTTTATAGTCGTTAACAAACTCCACAGTGTGTTTTAAGTCGGACTCCAAAACCCAGGAGTCTTCTTCAGCGGAGTATCCCTTCCATCAGATCAGGAAGGAGCGGGAACACGGTGATCCGCGGTGTTTCAGGATCTTTTCAATTTCATACTCTTCCTCACCTTCTATAAGATCCGGAGGAGGAGCTGGGAAATTGGGGCCATGGACGGGGTTCTCGTGATAGGGCGATAACAACGAGGCATGGAAGACTGGGTGAATCCGCCAAGTTTTGGGGAGGCGGAGCTTGTACGTGATCGGGGAAAGTACCTGGGTAATGGTAAAAGGACCTTCCCGTTTCGCGGCGAATTTCGGGTTGACCATGGAACATTTCAAGTTCCGTGCTTCTAGCCAAACTTTGTCTCCTAGGGCGAAGGGTGTAAACCGGTGTTTGGAACGTGCCGCCATGGTTTGACAGGCAAGTTCATGCGCAGCAAGGGCTTCGTCGCATGCCGCAGTAAGGGCAGTGATGCGATCAGAGACAGCGGGGACTGTAGACAAGGGGATGACCGAGGGAAGGGCTTGGGGTTCGAAGCCCATCATGAGGAAGAAGGGCAATTGCCCAGTGACAGAGTGGGGGCGGTGATTGTGTGTAAATTCTGCCAAGGAAATCTTAGCAGACCAAGACGAAGGTTCATTACTGCAGAATATTCATAGATACGTCTCAACCTCCTGGTTGACTCACTCAGTTTCTCCATCAGTCTGAGGGTGGTACGCGGTGGAGAGGGCGAGGTCGTAGGAGAGGAGGCGTCTGAGTTCCTTGGTGAATGAGGAGGTGAATTGCGGGCTGCAATCAGAGATGATCTTCTCATAGAGGCCGAACCATGTGAAGACCTTGTCGAAGAAAAGCTGTGCTATTCCTTCGGCAGTAACCGTGGATGTGGTGGGGCAAAGAATTACCCCCTTCATAAGCCCGTGGTCGACCATGACCAAGAGCGAATCGAAGCCAGAAGACAGAGGAAGACCGGTGATGAGATCACAAGAGACCTGTTGGAAGGGGCAAGTGCAAGTGGAGCGGATAGGGACGAGCAGGGGAACCGTGGGGTGAGTGTTAACCTTGTTTTGCTGGCAGATGGTGCAGCCAGCGACGTATTGGCGGACAAAGTGGGCAAGGCCAGGCCACCAATACTGAGCAGAGACAAGTTGATGTGTTTTCAAGAACCCGGGGTGGCCTGCCGTTTCATGGTCATGGCACCCGGCTACCACATCATGGTGGAGAGTTCCATCAGGAGGGACGTAGGTACGGCCTTTAAAGGAGAGGAGGCCGTCGGAGTAAGACCAATCATCGAGATTGGTGTGGAACGGGGAGATCTGGAGTTTTTTGCCGACCATGGCTTGGACGGCATTGAGTACGAGGGGGTCAGAGGCGGAGGATGCGACGAGTTTCTCATGGAGGGTGGTATCGATGAGATTCACGAACATGGAATCTGGGAGGGCGATGACATCGGAGTTGTCCGTGTCAGACTCAGGGACGAGATCAGGGCGGCAAGAGAGGGCATCAGGGCTGGCGAGGAGTTTGCCAGGAACATGGATGATTTTTAAATCGAAGTCGGCGAGGTTGAGAAGCCACTGGGCTTGGTGGTGGTTAAGTTCTTGGGCCTGACGGAAATAGGTCAGGTTCTTGTGGTCAGTGAAGACCTGGACAGGGAAGGTGGAGCCATGGAGGTAATGGCGCCACATTTTCAGGGCATGGAGAATTGCGAGAAGCTCCCGATCATGGATATTGTAGTTCTGTTCCATGGGAGATAGCGAAGCGGAGTTGTAGGAACAGGGGTGCCAATCTCCGTTGGCGTCGGTTTGGAGGAGAATACCACCGGTGGTCCATTTGGAGGCGTCAGTGGCAATAGCAAAGGGCTTTGAGAGGTCTGGGAGCTGAAGGACCAGGTGGGACTGGAAAAGCGCCTAGAGGCGATCAAAGGACTGCTGTTGGTCAGTGGTCCAGACCCAGGGTTGCTTTTTCTTGGTGAGGTTGATGAGGGGGCGAGCGACTGTAGAGTAGTCAGGGATAAATCGGCAATAGAAATTGGCAAAGCCCAAGAAGGAGTGAACACCCTTTAGGTTAGTAGGTACCGGCCATTTGGCGATACCGTCAAGTTTAACCGGGTCCATGGTGAGTTGGCCCGGTTTTACGATCATACCTAGGTATTTGACCTCTTTGGTGTTGAACACGCATTTCTCGAGCTTGAGGTGGAGGTCGAGTTCCTCCATTTGTTGTAGGACGCGCTTGGTGCACTCCTCGTGGGTTTTCTGATCGGGGAAGAAGATCAGTAGGTCATCCATGTAGATGATGAGCCATCCCTCCGCGATCATGTCACGGAAGGAGTCATTCATAAATCTCTGGAATGTCACGGGTGAGTTTGTCATGCCAAAGAACATGACCATAGGCTCGAAGAGGCCTTTGTGGGTAATGAATGCGGCTTTCTATTGATCGCCGTCTTTGATTCTGACGTTGTTGTACCCCCAACAAATGTTGAACTTGGTGTATACCTGAGCCTCTTTGAGTTTGTCTACGAGGTCAGTGATTAGCGGGAGAGGGTAGGCATCCCGAACGGTATGCTCGTTCAGGTATTGGTAGTCTTGGCATGGGCGGAGTTTGCCGTCCTTCTTTTTGACAAAGAAGAAGGGTGATGCTTGTGGGAACTGAGAGGGGCAGATCTTTCCGGCCTTGAGGTTTTCATCGAGGAAGTCTTCGGCAGCTTTCTTTTCATCAGGGGATAGGGGATAGATTTTGCCGATCTTTGGGGTGAAAGAGTCCTTGGGATTGATGGAGTGGTCATAGGGGCGAGAAGGAGGGAGTTCTCCCATGGCGACTTCAGAGAATACCTTAGAGAAGGCGGAGTATTTGGGGGGAAGGGTGATTTTGGGTTTGTTCACGAGTTGTTTGATCGTGAGGTCGGTGGCAGTGGTGTAGGCTTTCACGCGGGCGGGGTTAATGACGATTCGGCGATTGCCACGGATGTATCGTTCACAGGAATAGGCGGAGACGGCTGTCTTAACAAAGTTTTCAGCACGGACGTACTCGGGGTTTTGTTCATCGAGGTAGTCATAGAGACATTTGTCCCAATCGTGATGGATCTGGTGATGACGGGGAGTGGGAGTGGGTTCCCGATAACGAAGGCAGGCGAGGAAGGCGTCATGGGTGGTCGAGTCCGCAGAGGACTTGTTAAAGAGAGTTTTCGACTGGTCAGTAGACTCATTGATCTGGATGGTGTTCTCCTCCCAGTTGATGGTGGGGTTAACCGCGGTTAGCCAGGGGAAGCCAAGGATGATACGTTCTTCTCCACATCCCATGACATGGAAGAGAACTTTGTGGGTTACGCCGTTGACGGAGATGAACAAGTTGGCTGTGTACCGGATGGTGCCTTTCTTGTTTAGGGTTTCATTGATGTTTCGAACTTGGATTGGTTTCTCCAGTTTCTTGCAAAGGATTCGATGTTTTCATGCAAACTGCCAATCAAGGCAGTTGATCATTGCTCCAGAATTGACTAGAGTGGTGGTTTCGACGTTTTTGAGTGAGTGCGAAGGGACGATGAGTTGAACAGGGATACTCAAGGATCTATTGGTCTTAGAAGATATAGGCGCTACTTTAGAGACAATGGGGGAGGATCGCGTCGATCGATACTCCCCTTTCAAAAACCCCGTGCATATGAAACGGATTCGGGGGTGCCTTCGTCGTCACATTCCATCAAGTCCGGCAAAGCCGTCTCTTCTTTGTCATTCTTTGCGACTGCTACATCACCACCTTTCGACTTCTTTTCTCCAGATGGTGTGGGGAATGTGGCGAACTTTGCCTTGCAGTTCACGGAGGTGTGGCCGGGTTTCCGGCAACAGAAGCAGAGGCCCTTGTGGGCGCATTCGGAGCAGAGGGTGTCAGTGAGTTTCGGGGGACAAGTGGAGATAACGTCGACGTCCATTGTGTCAGGGTCGACGGCATGGGGGAGGTGGAAGGTTTTTGCGGGAGTGGCGGGTTTGGCGTTACGCGCCTTGATTTCCTGGGCGCGTTCCCACATGGTGTGGAAGGTCATAGCCTTTTTGTACCAGTCCTCGATTTTGGTGGGGACGGTTTCCATCATCATTATGTGGGACATGACAGGAGCGGGGATACCGGCGGAGTAATAGCCGATAAGAACGTTGGAGTCGGTGACTCCGGCGATGGCGGCGTGGTTCTGGAACTGGGAGGTGTACGAGGAGAGAGAGGGTTTGTATATCCCCTTCAAGGCAATCATGCGGGTGGTGGACATCCAGGCAATGGATTGTCCGATCACATCGTGGTGCTGGAAGGCCTTGTTGATCTTGTCTACAAAGTCTGACCAAGTACCCATGGATACGGTGCTGGAGACTGTGTTGATCCCGGCGGCGCGGAAGGTGGTTGCCCAGGTGTGGGCCGATCCTTTCGTCATGAACAAGAGGATAAACGCGATTTTCTTTGCCTCAGTGTTGTACACATCAGCATTGGTCGAGAGATAGAAGAGGCACGAATTAAACCATGCCTGGTACTTGGCAAAGGAGCCATTGTACTCGGAGGGGGAGTTGAGCTTAAGCTCGACTGGTTTCACCATAGACATTGTTGTCGGGGGTGTCAAAGGCGGGGGCGAAGGTGAAGGTGGGGGCGAAGGGTTTCGTCTGAAGGACGATGTAGGAGTTCGAAGAGGCGGAGCAGTGTCCTGGTCTTTGTCTGTGGAGTCGGGGGTGATGACGGGAGGGGGACGCCATGTGGAGGTCCAACGAGGATCTCTGTAGTGGGACAGAGTGGTTCAGTGATACGGCTTACATGGTAGTAGCCGTGAAAGAAGGAGCTTAGTTCTTTTGTTACACTTGGTCCGGGTAGGAGCGAGTGTAGCCTTGGATAACCCCTAGTTGGCTAAGGGCAGACGTGAGGAGTGTCAGGATGATGCCGACGGGGTGTTCAGCGATCAAGAGTCGAAGAACGAGTCCTGGGCGAGAGGTTGCCCAGCGACGAGATCAAGGAGTTCGAAAATAGTCCAATTAATATGAAGGACAAGGACGTTGTTGCGAAGACTAGAGTCGACGCGCACAAGGGAATCAAGGACAAGGGACTAAGGGTATATTTCCAAGGAGAACTAAGCTAAGGGACAGGTACGTAATGCAGGAGTTTATATACCTAAGAGGAGCGTGCACGGACCAAGCTATGTAATCAGGGTAAAAGGCGTGCTTGGTAAACGCCAAGAGAATTAGTAATGCCAAGCAAGGAAAGCGTGACTCGGAATGAGTCATGCATGGTGCGGTATGACTCAACGTGAGTCAAGACCCGAGACAATGGTACGAGCGATGACAGCGTAGGAAAGGTGAACCTAATGGGGTTACCGTGGAGTACTGGTCATCGTGAGACAAAGGAGACAAACGCGTATGATGGTGGCACGAGAAAGGTGAACCTGTGGGTTACCGTAGAGAGTCTACCATCGTGGAAGAAAAGAATAAGCAAGAAAAGACATAGCAGATGACAAAGCATGACGAATCGTAACAATACCAATAACCAAGGAATAACCGTGATGCCTAAAGAGCATATACGTCAAGTTTTCATAACCACAGAAGGTGAAGCCTTGATGAACAAGATCAATAACGAAACAAAAACACTGGATAAAGAAGATCTATGCTGCAAGCATGGCATGATCACAGAAAAAGATATATTAATCAAAGAAGGAAAAATATATGTCCCGGATGCATTACAAATGGAATGCACCATATTATGCCATGATTCGGCAACTGCCGGACATCCTGGAGTCAAGAAGACCCTAGAAATAGCACGCAGGCACTATTTTTGGCCTAACATGGCAGGATATATCAAAGATTACGTTTCCAGGTGTGACCATTGTGCACAATTTAAAGGAACCAATAAGGCACCTATGGGAAAGTTAGTACCATTGGAGGCACCAGAGATGCCATGGGTGGACGTCACTGCAGACTTCACAATGGATCTCCTCTTATCAAATGGATTTGACTCAATCCTTGTAATCATTGATCGATTCTCAAAAGAAATTGAATTCATCCCATGCAATAAAACAATAAACTCCATAGAGACAGCGAAGTTGTACCTAAACCACATTTGGGTTAACCGCGGACTCCCCCAAAGCATAGTCTCGGATTGAGGACCACAATTCGCGTCTCATGTTATGCAAGATCTATACAAAAGACTCGGAATAAAGCCAAAACTATCCACAGCACACCATCTGCAAATGGACAGACAAACTGAGCGTGTGAATAGAGATATACAGCAGTATTTGAGGTTATACTGTGCAGAAAAACAGACGGAATGGGCCAATTGGCTAGCCATAGCCCAATTCCAACATAATGCAATGGTTTATTCAGCAACCAAGAAATCGCTGTTTGAAATCACCAGATCCTATGCGCCATGTATGGGCATTGAGCCCGGCATTTCAAAGGCACCAGCTGCCAATACCCTAGCAGATCAAATGGCCAAAACATTGGACCAGGTCAAAGAAAATATCAAAAAAGCTCAAGAGCAAATGAAGCTACAGGCTGATAAGCACAGATCGGACACACCAGAATACAAGGTGGGCAACGCTGTATGGCTATCAACTGACAATCTTAGATTGCCATGGGAATCAAAGAAATTATCAGAAAAATGGCTAGGACCATACAAAATAACAAAAACATTAGGGAACGCAGTAGAACTGCGACTACCCAAATCCATGCGGATTCACCCAATAATAAATGTATCACACATCAAACCATACAAAGAACAATTACTCAACCAACCAGTGACAAAACCGGGACCCTCAAATGTCACCAAAGAACAGGACAAAGAGTATGAGGTTGACCGTATAATTGACTCCTGCTGGAGGGGGAGGCAACTCAAGTATCTCGTCCACTGGAAGGGGTACGGGGACGATGAGAGGACGTGGGAACCAATGGGCAACCTCACACATGCCAAAATGGCACAATCCGAATTCCACGCTGCCTACCCGAACGCCCCTCGAAAATTGTGAATGACTCAGGAAGTCTTTGATTGTTTGTTTTCAACTATACCAAAAAATGTCACAGAAGTGTGAGCCATTTTTGGTTCTATGGATTACTATGATCGTCTGGAAGCCGATCCTTAGAGAGAAGGTGGTGTAACAAACACTCACTTCATGAAACCCCTATTTCTTTTATCTTATCTTATCTTCATATTATCTTATCAAGACAAGAAAACCACACAGTCACATCTCAAGACATGATGTGGACTTGTCACTTTTTCTTGCTTCAAGATCATGTGAACACATCACGTGACTTAACCCCATTCGGTACCACAGCCTTCACTTAATTTCTGTGCTGTGCTCACCTCATGTTGGTGCTTCCATTCTGATGCTGCACCCATCACACACCTTTTTAATGACACAGCATCCTGAAACGCCTCATGTTCCACAGCCCTTATCAAGGCAGTGTCTTATCTCCCTATCTCACATTTCAGATGCAACCCAT
>JBBPLZ010000439.1:737-11318 GCA_038090055.1 Hemileccinum hortonii | reverse complement strand
TCTCATCTCGCCAGTCGTTTGTCGATGTTCCCTTGTAAAGGAAACCGTCCTCGTCGTTCTTCTTTTCGCCTTCGTCGTTTCCGCCGTTTAGTTCGAGTTCAGTGCGGCAGTCATTTGACTTGCAACATCATGTGTATGCTTCTTTCCTTCTTTCACATTCCATGGCTTTCTATCACATTCTATCTCCCACATCTGCCCTGAAGTCGCCAGTATCTATATAAACCCTACCTTAGCCTCCGTAATCTCCTCAGTCCTGTTCATTTGTACTCCTCCCTTCCTCATAGGGACCTTGTCCACTTGAATACCACTTGTCCTCCTCTTCGCCAGTCTAGTCCTCTGTAAAGGGACCACTGTATGATTCATCTCGTCACCGTCATCATCTCACTTCCCGCTACCAACATCGTTCTCACCGTGTCGCTCGTCGCCAACACTCGCCGTCATCGTCTTTATGCTTTTATTCAACTCCTCGCACCTGTGGTTCCAGGTGCTCGTCATTATTAGGTTCAAGGTCGTCAACAATGGCAGCATGATTCTGGAACTGGGAGGTGTAAGATGAGAGGGAGGGTTTGTATACTCCCTTTGCAGCAATCATACAGGTAGTGGACATCCAGGCGATGGATTGTCTGATGACATCGTGGTGCTGGAAGGCCTTGTTGATCTTGTCTACGAAGTCCGACCAGGTTCCCATTGATACGGTGCCGGAGATAGTGCTGATACTGGCAGCGCGGAAGGTGGTTGCTCAGGTGTGGGCCGATCCTTTTGTCATGAATGAAAGAATGAACGTGATTTTCTTTGCCTCAGTGTTGTACACATCAGCATTGGTTGAGAGGTAGAAGAAGAGGCAGGAGTTGAACCATGCCTGGTATTTGGTGAAAGAGCCATCATACTCAGAGGGGGAGTTGAGCTTAAGCTTGATTGGTTTTGCCGAAGACATTGTTGTCAAAGGTGAGGGCAGGGGCGGAGGCAAAGGTGAAGGCAAGGGGTTTCATCTGAAAGACGTTGTGGGGGTTTGAAGAGGTGGAGCAGTGTCCTGGTCTTTGTCAGTGGAGTTGGGGGCAATGACAGGAGGCGGACACCATGTTGTGGTCCAATGAGGATCTCTGTGATAGTCATGAGACAGAGTGGTTCAGTGATATGGCTTACATGGTAGTAGCCATGAAAGAAGAAGCTTAGTTCTTTTGTTATGCTTGGTCCGGGTAGAAGCGAGCATAGCCTTGGATAACCCCTAGTTGGCTAAAGGTAGACGCAAGAAGTGTCGGGACAATGCCGATGGAGTGTTCAACGATCAAGTGTTGAAGAACGAGTCTTGGGCAAGAGGTTGCCCAGCAACAAGATTGAGAGGTTCAGAGATAGTCCAATTAATATGGAGGACAAGGACGCAATCATGAAGACGAGAGTCGATACATCGAGAGGATCAAGGACAAGGGACTAAGGGTATATTCCCAAGGAGAACTAAGCTAAGGGACAGGTACACGATGCGGGGGTTTATATACCTAAAGGGAGTGCACACGGACCAAGCTATGTAATCAGGGTAAAGGACACGCTTGGTAAGTGCCAAGAGAATTAGTAATGCCAAGCAAAGGAAGCATGACTCAGAATGAGTCATGTGTGACTAGGTATGACTCGACATGAGTCAGGACCCAAAACAATGGTACAAGCAATGACAGCGCGAGAAAGGTGAACCTGATGGAGTTACCGTGGAGTGCTGGTCATCATGAGACAAAGGAGACGAACACATACGATGGTAGTGTGAGAAAGGTGAACCCTCAGGTTACCGTGGAGTGTCTACCATTGTCAAAGAAAAGAATGAGTAGAAAAAGATGTAGATGATGACAAAGCATAGGGAATTGTAACAGCTTGCCTTCTGCATCGGGGCCTTGATCTTTGGATTTCCTTGGTATTTCATCCATAGGGCAATGAAGCACTCAAGGGAATTGAGATAAAACATGGAGGTGAATGACTTGTATTTTTTTGCTTCCTCCATAAGTCTATTGACTGTTTCAAGAACTAGTTCTGTGTTGGATTCTGTGATCTCATCGTCACCTGTCATGTCCAAAAATAAGGCAAGTGGAACATCTGAGCTGGCTACATCTGTATTGTCACCATCCACTAATCCAGACTCAGAATGATCAAGCTTGGCACTAGTCAAGCTGGGAGTGAGCTGGCTGGCCATATCTGTTGCAAGCCAGAGGCATGCTCTACCCAAACGCAACGAGCAACTCAACAAGAGAGAAAAACGACGAGTAGAGACCTTTTACAGGTAGTCCCCGAAACCAGCAAATGTGATGAGGAGAGCAGAACTCAACAGGCATAGGCAAGGGACCAAAGTCTGGTGCGGGAAACAAGTGAATTAGACTAGGGAACCAGTCGCAAAGATCTTCTTTATATACATGTAACTAATGCGCACGGACCAAGGTACACTCTAGGGTAGGCATGTGATAAGAAGTGGAGTGTAAGAGCAAACCTTAGTTGACGTGGAAGATGAGATAAGGGTGAGCAGATAAGAAGATAAGAGATAAGACATGAGGTATGACATCACCGGGTCTAGACCTAGTCATGTGATATGTCTCACGGTCACGTGCTGCTGGTCACGTGACTTTTGAGAAATGAAAGTTAGAGTTCAGAGCATACATGTGTCAGTGGAGTCTGTCTCCATCTGGTTAACAAGTGTGAGATGAGGAGCAATCATAACATTATCCTCCATTTTCAAGACTCAAAGTCAATTCAAGATGCAGAAAATCCAGAATACGATGGTCTGAAATCACAGAAGAGAGTAGAAAAGTTTGCCATAGAGATATTACGAATAGGACGGGGTGTGGATGGGTGGGAAAGATGGAAGTCGGAAATGGCCCCTTGAGCATGAGCTAGATTGGAGGAGGGTTCCCATGTGCGATCCATTTCATCCCAACCCTTCCAGTGCACAAGATATTGGATGCTGCAGCCTTTGAGACGAGACGCAGCAATGTAGTCAACTTTGTACTCCTCATGCCAATCCTCATTAACAATGATTGGATCTGGGCGAAGAGCGGGTTGTCCGTCCAGTCGGTTGCAATATATTTGAACACGAGCGACATTAACGACCAGATGGATTTGGATGGAAGAAGGGAGACGAAGTTTGACAGCATTAGGTAGTACAGCATTGATGGTGTAGGGGCCGATCCATTTTTGGGTAAGTTTTCATGCGGTGTAAGGCAGGGATAAATTATCCGTAGATAACCAGATGCAATCGCTGATGGTATATAGCGGTGTGTCGGATCTCTGTTTATCGGTGGTTTGTTTTATCCGTTGTTTCGTTTTGTCCAAGACAGCCTCTATTTCTTTGTGGGCACGACCGGCCTCAGTTCCGAAAGAACCCCCCATGGTGTGGCTAGAATCTTCGAATCCCATTCGAGGGAAGTAGTTCTTGGTAACGGCAAAGGGAATGGTGCCGGTAGCCGAGGTGAGGTTGTTATTGTGGCTGAACTGTGCCATTTTGAGCCACTCCGTCCATTCCTCTTGTTTTTTGGCCACGTATGCATGGAGATATTGTTCAATCTCCCGATTAATGCGTTCTGTTTGGCCATCTGTTTGAGGATGATAAGTGGTCAACATTTTTTGGGTGATGCCCAATAAGGAACAGAGGTCCTTGGTGAATTCCGAAGAAAACTGCGGCCCGCAGTCCGAAACTATGGAGGAAGGTAGACCATGGACAGACCAGACATGGTCTCTAAATAATCTGGCTAAGTCCCGAGATGAAATCTGCTTCAAGCAGGGAACAAGGACAATTTCCTTGGAAAAACAATCAACTATAGTACAAATAGAATCGAACCCATGTGATAACAGAAGTCCAGTTATGAAATCTATGGAGATATCTTCCCATGGTTTGGTAGGTGTGGGAAGAGGTATTAATTTTCCTGCTGGTGGCTTTGACAATCCCTTCGTGAGGGAGCACACCTGGCAGTGGTTAACATATTCTTTGATAAAAGTAGTAGCCCCTGGCCATCAATAATGTCTATGAATAGCATAAGTGGTAGGTGCATGACCTGGGTGCCCAGCAATAGACGAGTCATGGTATAACGTTAAAAGTTCAGTATGAAGAGAAGGAGGAACATAAATGATGTTTTTGTTGTTTTTGTAAACTTTTTCTAGGGCATAATATTCGTAGTCGTCTATAGTGTCGACGCCCTGTTTTGCGGATTCGTTTTGTAGTTTAATGAAGAAAGGAGATGAAAGTGAAATATTTTGTAACCCTGAAGAACCGAAACCTTGGGAGTCTCTGTTTGTCTCAAGGAGGGACTCCGTTTCTTTGATGGTTGTAACAAACGCTCACTTCATGAAGCCCCTATTTCTTTTATCTTATCTTATCTCCATTTTATCTTATCAGACAAGGAGACTACACAATCGCATCTCAAGACATAATGTGGACTTGTCATTTTCCCACTTCAAGGTCATGTGAACACGTCACGTGACTTAACCCCATACGGTATCATAGCCTTCATTTCAAATTCAGTGCTGTGCTCACCTCATGTTGGTGCTTCCATTCTGATGCCACACCCATCACACACCCTTTTAATGACACAGCATCCTGAAACGCCTCATGTACCACAGCCCTTATCAAGGCAGTGTCTTATCTCCCTATCTCGCGTTTCAGATGCAACCCATGACCCTAGATGACTCATGATGACTCACACCCTTAGCCCAGGGCACAGGGTTATGACATATTAGGATAGATTAGGTACAAATAGGTACAAACACCCATGTAGTATATAAACCCTTGAATCAGTGCCAGAGAACTCCAGTCAAGTTCTCTTGGTTCTCCCCCAAAGAATCATTTGAGGATTTAAGAGCTCAACTTTTCACCTTTCCCTTTATCTTTTGATCCAAACCTCAGCTTGGCTAAGCTTCGCGCTAGTCTTTAGACTTTGGTTGCTTCAATGGTGGGATTTTCGATTTTTTCAATAATTAGTTGCACGATCCTGTCATGTTTAGCGATCATGAAGTCGGAATTGGAGAAATTAAATAAAAGGACCCCGATGTTTCCTCGGTAGTCGGCGTCAATTATGCCTGCTCCTACGTTGATCATGTGTTTGGCGGCTAGTCCACTTTTGGGAGTGATGCGACCATAGGTGCCAATCGGCAATGCGATAAAGATATCTGTGGGAATCAGGGTTTTCCCTTTGGCAGGTACTACCCTTTCCTCAGCACTGTAAAGATTGAATCCTGCGGCCACATCTGAGCCTTTAACAGGGAGCTTGGCGTTTTCTGTGAGGAGCTTAACCAGTAAGCATAAGGAGGAGGAGTTAATAAATATTTCTTTGGGCAGGATAGTGATGTTTTCATTGTGATTTTCTACCGCGTCGCCATGATCTGGTCGATGTGATAATGCATCTGCCCTGCCATTACTAGTACCTGGTTTATAAATTAATGTATAGTTAAATTCTTGTAGAAGTTCGTGCCAGCGAGCTTGTCAACCGGATACGGTTTGCGGTTTTTTCCAGTATTTGAGATTTTTGTGATCTGTCCAAATCTCGAAGTTAGCTTTTCCGATTAAATAGTGATGCCACTCTTCTAGAGCGCGTATGATTGCTAGTAGTTCCTTGTCATAAATAGGGTAATTCCACTCGGCAGAGGAGAAGGAATGAGATAAAAAGGCACAAGGCCTCCATTTACCATCTTCTGATTGGATGGAGAGCACAGCTCCCGTGGCAATGTCGCTAGCATTGGTTTCCACCCTCATCTCTTTCATAGCATCTGGATGTGCCAAGAGAGGGGCTTCCGTAAATTTTCTTTTTAGGATTTTGAAGGATTTTTGTTGTGCCTCGCCCCATGACCAGGGAGTATCCTTTTTGGTTAGGTCATTTAGGGGGCGAGTGATCTGTCCAAAACCGTTAATAAATTGGCGATAATAGTTACATAACCCCAAAAAGGCTTGGAGTTGTTAAGTTGGGTTGGAGCCGGCCAATCCAGAACTGCTTCGACTTTTTTATGTTGCATCTCCACACTTTCCTTGGAGATGGTCATTCCTAGGAAGTCTACTTTGTCAGCGGAGAATACACATTTTTCTGGTTTAGCAAAAAGGTCGTTTTTGTATAACCTTAGTAATACTTCTTTGACAATGGCTTCATGAGTTGCCTCATCTTGATTTTTGGTGAAGATCATTAGGTCATCTAAATAGATGATCAGCACCGCATACATGTCATTAAATATATTGTTCATCATTTGTTGAAAAGTGGGAGGACTGTTGGTCACCCCAAAATACATTACCACTGGTTCGTACGCGCCAATAGGCGTGACAAACACAGCTTTCCATTCATCCCCTTCTTTTATTCGTACATTGTTATACCCCCATCGAAGATATAAGGCAGTGAATTTGTCAGCTCCTTTAAGACGGTCGATGAGAGCAGGAATGAGAGGAAGAGGGTAACTATTTTTTATGGTTCCCTTGTTTAAATAACGATAGTCCATAATGAGTCGTTTTTCTCCAGTTTTCTTGGGTATGAAGAATACTGGAGCTGTTTGGGGGGATTTGGATGGGCGGATGTATCCTTTTTTGAGTTCTCCATCCACGAAGTTTCAAACTTCTTCCATTTCGGCATCGGATAGAGGTATGACCTGTCCTTTTTTGGGGACAAAGTCATCTTTGAGATTGATGGCATGATCCCAGGGTTTCTTTTCGGGTATTTTTTGAGACTCATTTTTGGAAAATATGTCCAGAAAGTCGTGGTAGGCGATGGATACCTTCTCCTTGACATCTTCTTCAATGACACGGAGAGAAGTTGGGATATTTTTGGGAATTTGATTTTGAGATAAGCGATTGCAGTACCCAGTGCATCACGAGAAGGTTATTTTTTGGTTGACCCAGTCAACTTCTGGGTTGTGATGGTGCAACCAATCATATCCTAAAATAATATCGTGAGTTCCCAGGGTGGCGACTATAGCATCTACCCCTTCATAGTGTCCTTTGTAATTGATGATGAATGTAACATAATGGGTTAAAGCTCCGTGACAAGAAGAAGTTCCATCCGCATTGTTTACGTGGATGGGTTGATCCAAAGCATGTAAAGTAAGTCCTTGGGCTTCCACCCAACGCTTATCAACAAAAGTTTGAAAGGCTCCGGAATTGAGGAGACATTTGACAAAGGTCTTTCTCCAATCTCCGTGCCATTTAAACAAGATAGAACAAAATAATGACATCTCACCCCCCAAGGCCAGTGTTCCTGGGGAGGAGGTTCGAATGTCAGCAAGAGTAAAACTGGGAGCCATGGAGGATTTATAGATAGAGATGTTTTTTCTTTTTTTGTTTATGAGGGAATCAAGCACACTATTATTTACTTCCGGTGCCACGCTCGATTGAGGCGCCCTTTCGGAAGATGAAAAGAAGTTACACAAAACAGAGGAGATTGACATAATGGGGAAGTCGGCATCTGTACAGTCCATGAGACCGGGATTCATTACTTCATCATTCAATGAGGCGGTATCGTAATCGTCCTCAATGTCTATAGGTGCAGAAAGAGGAGAGAAACTATTATATGAGGGTCCTACTGTTATGGTCCTAACCGACCTCCCTCCCGGATTGGGACAGACCCAATCGCAACCTGTACTTCCTAACCCCTATCTTTTGGGAGTCACGTGACCAGTAGCACGTGACCGTGGGATAGTGTCACATGATTAGGCCTAGACTCGAAGCCTAGACTCCTATGATGTCACTACCTCATGTCTAGCTTCTTTTCTTCCTTTTAATTACCGCTGGTCTAGACTTTCACTTTCACATGTCACTACGCTTCTCTTTCTGATGGATAGTTCCATACTCCCGCACTTGCCCTAAACTACCATCATGTATATAAACCCTAGGTAGACGACTGGACTCCCCAGTCTTATTCACTTTGTTATTGGCACTGGACTCTGTCCCCTGTCGAGACGACCTGAGTACCGCTCCGCCTCTCATCTCGCCAGTCGTTTGTGGGTATCCCTTGCAAAGGAAACCCTCCTCGTTGTCTTTTCGTTTCGTCTTCGTCGTCTTCGCCGTTTAGGTTGAGTTCAGTGTAGCAGACGTTTTGTCTTGCAACACTTGAATAAGACTGTTAGGCAATCCCGGATCCCAGGGACAAGGGAGTGCTCCGGCCATTGCCGAAGATTGCGTTTTCGTACCCCCTCGCCGCTTTTAGAGGAACCCCTAGGAAGGGTAGTCTTGTGTCTCAAACTACGTACAATTTCTAAGAGTCCCTCTTTGGGGATTAGCCACGACAGGGTCGAGCCTGTTTTGTGAAGGGCGACTGCATTGGTGACTCTTTGCAGGCTGAGCCAGAAACCGTATCCTCTGTAACAACGGAGAGGTAGACCGTGGGGCGTACACGGCAATTATTACAAATCACATACGATACCTTACTATATGCGTTCCGGTGGTAACCCAAGGTCGCAGAGATACATACGGGACCACCGTCACGTTTTACCTAGAGAACCAGTCATCCGCCCCATACGTGAACTCTCCCCTCGTCACTTCCTTCGCCGCCCTCCTTGTCCCCGCATCATTTATTGGCTCCGCCTCGATCGACAACGATACGGGGACTACTTTGAACCAAGGAACGACCGCCTAAACTACCTTCGCCCTCGTTCCGTCCTCCGCCGCAATCCGCGTTATTTGTAAAATCCCCAGAATCAGGTTGGAAGATACTTGATAGTAAGGATGGAGCAATTAGCAGCAGCACAAGAAGCCATGGCCCTGGCTATACAACAATTGGCCGCCGCAACCGCCGCTGTGAACACGGCGCGCGATAACAAGAAAACCTCCGAACCAGGGGAATGGGACGGAGATAGAAAAAAGTATAGAAACTGGTGGTCTCGTATCTCATTTTGGGTCGAGACACAACAATGGGCTCCAGGGAAACTTGGAGATAAACAAAAAACTATCGCCGTTCTCATGAGGATGACGGGCCGAGCCGCCAATTGGGCAAGGCAACGCCTAGAAGCCTACAAAGAAAGCGAGACGGACGATATGATTGATCCCGATGACGCTAATTCGCGGATCATGAAAGGAGACGAGGCCTGGCCCAACTGGAGGGTCTTGGCCAACACCATACAAGGCCACTTCCAAATAATGATTCTGGCCGATGAGGCCTACAACGAGTTGTTAGCTTGGAAACAAAATGGGAAGCCCATCGACGCTTTCCTAGAAAGGTTCGACACGCTCTGCCGAGAAGCTAATCTCGGATGGGAAGAGTCCGAAAGGATTCTAAAAAAGAACATCGACTCTCGCATCTACAATTGGTGCGAGATGAACGCCACCGACGCTACCGACGACTACGACGGATGGGTCAAGGCCTATCGCAAGGCCGGTAGAGCTTTCGAACGTATGGCCAGGGAGCGGCCAGAGGCAATGCGCCAAGATCAAAGAGCTCCACGTTTTTTTAATCAGGCTAGGAACCAGGGCAATCGGCCCCAGGTTCAATACTATCAAACTCGAGGTGCCCCATCTGCACCACCTCGTTTCACCGCCACCGGGACCCAACCAGGTCGCGGCGCTCCTATGGACATCAGCACGGTCCAACCCTCTTGCCCCGATACACGCACGTGCTTCCTTTGTGGTCAGACAGGCCACATCAAAAGAAACTGTCCTCAGGGCCGCCAACCCTCCACCACTGGCATGCGCCAACTCTACGACCCAGAGATTGGCCAGTACGTTACTGTAGCGGCAGTTCAACCGCAAGGAACCAGGGAGGTGCCTCTAGCACCAACCACAAGGATCGCGGAGGTTTCTGGGAAACAGCCGTGGATGAATGAAGAAGCCGAAGCCTATTGGAGGGATCGGTTTGAGGTAGAATTGCGGCAAAAAGCAGCCGCTGGACTTTCTTCTCAGGACAAGGGAAAAGGCAAAGCCGTGTGAAACTGGGAGGTTTTCCCACGGCCCCTCCTTCCCCATCTTTTTCGCATAATTCGTTTTCTCTTCTCTCCGTCGACGAGATCATGGACAGTGACGACGTCGAATCACTGAACAATATACATAGTTCCTTTCCTTCTCCTTCATCTTCTTGTCACGATCTTCCCACTCTAACGGAGTGCGACGAAGAGTCCTTTCCTATTTGTACTATCTCCGATGTTATATTTAAAAACGTTCCAATTTCATCCGACATGGCGTCTCACTCGAGCGTGGCACTGGATGTAAAAGATAGTGTGCTTAATTCCATGATAAACGAAAAAACAAAAAATATTTCTTCATTATACAAATCCTCCCACGAACCTTCTTTCTCTTTGGTGGACGTCAGAACCCTAGCACCAGGAACATTGTCCCTGGGGGGTGAGATGTCGTTGTACTGTACAACTTTGTTCAAACGACACGGTGACTGGAGAAAGGCCGTTGTCAAAGCTTTACTGAACTCAGGAGCTTGTCAGACGTTTGTGGATAGGGAGTGGGTTGACAATCAGGGGTTAACACTCCACGAACTCCCACAACCATTTCACGTAAATAACGCTGACGGTTCTCCATCTTCACATGGACCTATCCGTTTTTACGTTTCTTTTCTCATTGAGTACCAAGGACACACCGAGCCCATCGATGCGATGGTTAGCACGCTCGGAACTCACCGAATCATTCTAGGTTACGATTGG
>JBBPLZ010000437.1:0-11356 GCA_038090055.1 Hemileccinum hortonii | reverse complement strand
ACCTTAATCTCCGTAATTTCCTCAGTCCTGTGCATTTGTACTCTTCCCTTCTTCATAGGGACCTTGTCCATCTGAATACCACTCTTCCTCCTCATCACCAGCCTCGTCCTCTGTCAAGGGACTCTGCATGCTTCACCTCGTAACCGTTATCTTGCCCATCCTGACTACTCATATCATATTCGCTGTGTCGCTCGTGTTCGACACTTGTTGTCGTTGTCTACTTGTCTTCTATCAGCTCCTTCAGCCTGTGTTCTAGGCTATTGTCGCTATTAGTTGTTCAAGGCCATTAACATTAGACAAGTGGAGTCTGTCTTTTGATATCATGATGCCTTCCACCATCTTGCACGATGAGCAGTGATACATGCTTATGATCCAGACTGTACAAATTGTCTTTTTGTACATCTTTCAATACCAAAACATAGGCAGATATGCTGTTGAAATCGATAGCATAGTCCTCCTCCATTTCCCAGGAGGACTAATGATTCTTCTCCGTTTTCTGGAGATATTTGTTATGTTCTGTGAGATCAGAACCACAACTGATTACTATCATCTTATGCTTATGCTTAGGAACTACCAACTCCCAAGCATAAGTAGACAATCATCCAATAATTCTTCCATACCCTTGAATACAAGGAGAGATACTATCCGGAATCATCGCCCCACTCCATATCCTGACAACATCAGAGAACTCTTGATTGTTCCTCAGGAACATCACCAAGTCAGGGATATACATATTGTCCTACCTGGAGTCCCCTTCAAAGTTCCTTGCCTTCTTTGCAATGAAACCATCGAACAAAACAAGATCCACCATCACAGTGAGAGGAATGTCATTAGACAATCATCTGACCATATAATTGATCATCAAAATCAACTCCTTTATCGTCACCAGAGTTCTCAAAAACCAATCTCACGCTACCAATCATACAACCAATTGCCGAAATCGCTCAAATCAATCATCTGATTCATCTTATCACTCCATTCCCACCAGTCTGCCAAATAACCCATATGGACTGAGACAAACCCCATGTCGTTCTTCTTCTCCTCCTCTACCAACACAACCTCCACCTTTCATTGATTCTTTAATCACTCAGCTCGAAAATGTCACAATCTCCCAATCTTGTCTACCCAATTCTCATCAGCACAATTCTTCCTCTGATTCTGGAGAGAGTCTATCACATGGCCTCACCAAACCCAGAAATCCCCTTGTCACCTCAGATCAACCTTTTCTGACCACAAGTTCTTCCTCAACCCTTTTCTCCTCCTCTAGCAAGGGAGGATCTGCAGCCCTTCCAGTGGAACGTGCCCATCAGCACATCTCCCCTTTTCGATCAACCTCTGGAGCAAGGACCACTACCTCCACTCCCAACCAACAAGGAAATCAACCTCCTCTACAAGTACTTCATTGCAGGAGAGGAAGGTGCAGACTACAAGTTTGTCTACCACATCCTGAAAGAACATAAGAGGGGTCAAACCCTCAGAAAACTACTGATGTCACATTGGGAAACCCAGCAAGATCGCTGAAGATACAATGCGCTAGTAGACACCAGGTTCCTAGCTCATCATCAATGCAACAAATTTGTCAACATCAGACTTCATTGGCTCCTATTCCAGACTCCATACCAACCCCCCCTCCTTTATCTCATGTTCGATCACATCAAAGCAGTTGAAATCCATCCAGGAATTCAAGAGGACCAGGTACTCCACCCATGGTATCATCCTCAACAATCCATGATCACACTACCATTGATCCTTAGTCACTCTCCTCATCAAGTCTTCCCATTTTCTCTTCATCCAATTGAAACCAATGCTAAATACCTGGATTCGAATGAAAAAGAGGAGATAGAGTATCAATGGGCGCAAGGTTCCTTTCATTCCATCAATGGTCTTGCTTACTTCGACGAGATGCTTGTGCAAATGTATGAAGCTGCAGGATGGACTTTTCCAATTGACACATATAAGCACATGGTCAAACTGAAGGTACATAGTCAAGGATTCAAGATTTTCAGGCGCAACATCTTCCCTCCATCTTATCCAAATATTCTTATAATCAAGTTGCATATTCCAAATCAAAAGGTCTTGAAAGAAGATTGGGTTTGGCATCCAATGAAAAACGCAAATGTGGAGAGAAACACTAACTGGACTCTGGAGGAGCACAACTGTTTTTATGGTATGGACACGATTTCATGGAACTACCTTTTTGATTGTCACTACCACTGTTTACTTATTCTTAATCCTGTTCAAAAGGAAATCTACTGTAGAATATGATCCTTGTTGAGCCTGGTTAAACCAGGATCAGCCGACAAGCAGCTCATTTTCAATGTCCTTTCAAGATGCTTGGCAGAAGTTAACCAAAAACGAACAAGAGCTGCTGCATCAGAAGGAGAACAAAAATGCAGACTTTGCGACTCTACTTAGTTCTTCTTATTTTTTTTCTCTTCTTTCACTTCCAATTCATCTTTCTTGGATTGTAGAAACAAAATACAAAACTGTATATCAAAAGGATTTGGCTAAAAAACAATGATACAAATCGTTTCTAGACCTTAATGCCTACACTGATAGCATAGAAGAGATTGTACTGCCATAAATCTCTCACAATCACGAGTATATCCTTATTGCACAGGATCATACTATACCAAATCCACACTATTTTCCCACATGTCATTTCAATAATTTCATTTCGCTTATTCTTGATCCCTTACAATACAAACTATCATTACCTGATGACAAGACTCTTACCAAAGAGGAATGGCACCTCTATTGGAAGATCAAAATGGAAAGATCTCAGATCTTATCAAAATGGCAATGGAGATTTTGCATATGGTAGTGGAACAAGCACATCAATCAGTGATGCTCTTCTGAATATGGATACATTCCTCCATTTTCCCTTATTTCTCATCTCTATAATGATATTATCATTAACAAAGGTTTTCCCGATCTAAAATCTTTCCTCTAAATGGCTGCTATCAACATCTCCCCTGATTTCAAAGCTGACAACACCATACTCGGAAGAATTCCTATTCTAACAGGTCCAATGAACTATTCCATCTGGAGTGTTCATGTCCAATCCACCCTGGAATCCATGTCTGTCTGGGGCTTTATTGATAGATCCATCCTTCACAGCACAACCCTTGCTGCTGATTGAGACAAATGGATTGCAATTGATAGATGTGTTTGTGGCATTATTGCCAATACTATTAATGATTCCCTTCTTCACAATGTTTCCTATAACTACGTTGCTAATCAAGTAACTGGCAAACAGAATCCATCAGTTGCCAAGATCATCTGGGACAAGATGGTTCTTCTCTTTGGTACAACTGGTCTCTCTGGCCAGTTCCTTCTCTTTTACCAAGCACTAGGATGCTCAATTTGTCCTCATCAAGCTCAACAAGACATAGACAAAATCAGTCATCTCTTCATCATGATGACCATTACCGGTCTTCAACTCAATGAATCTTTCTGAGCAATGTTCTTGCTTTCTCACCTTCCAGATTCTTTCTTCTCTTTCATGTCAATGGTTACTCAAACCATGGATCAAGTGCAATTCACAGTTGATACCATAATCCGAAAGATCTTATTGGAGATCCAACTTATAGGGACTAGACAACCATTGCACTTCCACATTTCTAATGTGGAGAATGAATCTGTGAGCCAAATTAACTGCACCAATGTGATTCGATGTAGACCACCTAAAACTAATCAATGGAAATGTCCACAGGGTTCTTCTGTACCTTATCAGAATTTCTGATTGAATCAACCTTTTCAAAGTTGTGGAGGCTTCTGCCCCAACTTCAGAAAGAGACCAGTCCCTCCTGTTAACCAGGATAAGGACTACAAATGAAACACTTTCCAACAATGTCAGCAGAAGAAAGGAAGTGGGAAGGGCAAAGGTAAAGAAAAGACTTCACATTCCTCTTCCAACTTTTTCGAGTCTAGCTTCGTTCATGAAGCTACCATGGATTGGGACGGAGAAATTCTAAACAAAGCACCTCCTATGTCTCCCATCCATGAGGAAAGTTTGCAGGTAGCTTGGTCTCAATATGATAATGAGATCGTCAATGAGGACCTTCAATGTTTTGAAGAGATCACCGAAGGAACTAACTTCAATAACTGGGAAGAAGGTGCTATGGACACAGGTATGGATGTTGCAGAACTGTCTAATTCCTTTCAAGCCCGCTCTGTCTAATGTCACAATAGAAGGAGCTGGACCATCTAAGTGACAAGACCCTGAACCACTTAAATCTAAGTGAGACAAGAAAGAAAAGAAAAAGATGTTGTTCTCACTTGGGGGTTTAATTTCGGACAACAACCATTTTTCTTCAACTGATTGAGCTTTACCCATTCCACCTGTTCCTTATACTAATACTCTTGAATTTTATGCTTCCACCTGCCCTACTATATATGGCAGAGATCCTTTTAAAATGAAAAGCAGATCACATGAAGGAGTAATACTGGTTCACCGAGATTATTATTCACATCAGGAACATTTACCCTACGATAGAGGAGAGGAAAACCTAGATACCTTCTACAATGAAGAGAGCAATGAATATCTTATCTATTATATTGAAGCCTTTGCACTTCAGGGTGATTCAACTAAATCTGAGTTTAGCAAAACTCATTGGATGATTGACAGCGGATGCACTGATCATCTATCACCATTTCTAGATGACTTTGTTCATCTTGATAATCAGATCAGATCAGTAACTGTCACAAATGGAAACAAAGTTTCCATGCATGGTCCAGGTACTATCCTGGTACAACAAATAAACGGTGGCTTCCATGCACCACCAATCAAACTGGAGAACATGTGGTACACTCCTAATACATCACATAGACTATTATTGGTTCCATCTTTAACAAACTGCGGCTTTCGCTGCAAGATTAACAAATCTGGATCTAGGATCTGGAACAAAAGAGGACACATGGTAATACAGGCATCTGCCTTATCACCTGCTAACAATCTCCACTGGTTTCAGTCAGCAATGATTACTCCAGATTCAGGGATTATTGCCTCTTTGTTGGATGATGATCTTGTCATCTGTGGTATCAATGTTTTGATCACACATCTCACAATGCCCTGTGTCATGCACATATCCAATTATCAGATGTTCCAACCATCTCTCTGCCAAAAGACTTCCCACCTTGCAAAGGATGTTCTTTAGGCAAGATGCCTGATCGCTCATTTCCATTATCAGGCAAGCGAGCTACACACCCCCTAGCCCTTGTGCATACTGATCTAATGGGTCCTATGCCTACTGAACCGCACTCACAGGCTCGGTATATTCTTACTTTCATCAACGACCATTCAGGTTATGCTTTACTTTCCTTCTTGTGGACCAAGTCGGATTGTTTGATGCATTTCAAAAATATGGTTTCTTGAGCTGAGACCTTTACTGGTCATCAACTCACCTCACTGCATTTGGACCAAGGGGGTGAATTTATGAGTCAGGAGTTTAGCACATTCCTCTCTTCTCGAGCCGTGACTCATCAAACAACTACTCCTCATACCCCTCAACAAAATGGACAAGCTGAGAGATTTAACAGAACCATAATGGAAAAGGCAGAAGTGATGCACCAACTGAAACAACCAAAGTTAACAGACTAGCGCGAAGCTTAGCCAAGCTGAGGCTGGGATCAAAAGATAAAGGGAAAGGTAGAAAGTTGAGCTCTTAAATCTTCAAATGATTCTTTGGGGGAGAACCAAGAGAACTTGACTGGAGTTCTCTGGCACTGATTCAAGGGTTTATATACTACATGGGTGTTTGTACCTATTTGTACCTAATCTATCCTAATATGGCATATCCCTGTGCCCTGGGCTAAGGGTATGAGTCATCATGAGTCATCTAGGGTCATGGGTTGCATCTAAAACATTAGATAAGCATAGCCTCTTCATAGGCTGTGGAACATGAGGCATTTCAGTACGCTGTGTCATAGAGCATGTCTTGCATGAGGTTGTGATAAGGCACTGCCTTTCACCATGAGGCTTTTGATAAGTACAGCCTCTGCCTTGAGGTCTGCACATCTTCTTCTAGAGTCTTCTAGACTCATCATGCGTCGTAGATAAGAGATAAGCACTGCCCTGTTATCTTGGCTGTGCGTCTTCATGGGGTTAAGTCACGTGATCTTCTTTGTCACATGCTTTCTCTAGGTCTAGACCTTGCTCCGCAGGTCTGTGTCTTTGTCATCATAGGGGCCATTGCTCCCTTTGTATGCGTTCAACGCTTCTAGTTCATTAGTTAATGTTGGAGCCATTGCTCCTGTTGCCATGTGTGCAACACCAACACACTTGCCTTCCTAGAGCATTCTGGCAAGATGCTATAGAAACAGCACTCCACATCTATAATAGACAACCTATGTGTCATCATGAATGGAAAACTCCCATTGAAATATTCAATGGGCAGAAACCTGATGCATCATACTTCAGAGTTTTTGGATGTCAAGCATATGTTTTCATTTCTCCTGAACAATTGCTGGACAAACTGTCTCCCAAATCTGAGGAAATGACATTCATAGGATATGAACCAAACACCAAAGGTTGGCGATTCTGGTCAAAAAGAAACATGGAGCTGTGATCGCTACTAATGCTACATTTGATGAAGATACTTTTCCACACTGTTCTGGAAGTCAAGAAGACAGACCTGCCCCTATTCAAATCAAAGATCACATCCCTAGATTATGTTATAGTTTGTGTCCAACATTGTACACTTTTCACTTTTTCTTTACCTTACACTTCGTTCATATCCTATGATCCCTGAGCACTGTTTACCATTAGTTCTTTTTCCAAAGTCACGTGACTAGTACATGTGACCATGGGAAACATCACCTGACCTGGGGCCCAGACCATGACATCATTATGATGTCACACCTCATGGACATCTTCTTTCTTTCACGTTGGTGCTTCTTTTCTTCCATAACATTCCATGTCATTCTATCTCTCACACCCACCCTAAAGTCATCCTTACCTATATAAACCCTACCTACCTCTCCATAATTTCCCCAGTCATGTTCACTTGTATTCCTCTTTTCCTCATAGGAACCTTGTACACTTGAATACCACTCCCCTTCATCGTTGCCAGCCTCGTCCTCTGTCAAAGGACTCTTGTATGCTGCACCTCATAACTGTCATCCTTCCCATCCCGACAACCTGCATCATCTTCGCCATCTTGCTCGTCTTTGACACTCACCGTCGTCAACTACTCGTATTCTATCAATTCCTCACACCTATTGTTTAAGGCGTTTGTCGTCATTGTTTGTTCAAGGCCGTTAACACTTGAACAGGACTCCCTGAAGCCTGACATGTCTATGTCCCACTTCTTCATTTCATGCCATGGTCCTCTCACATTGACCGTTACTTTCGTTGCAGACAAGCCGTGTTATAGTTCGTGCCCAACCCGTACGCTTTCACTTTTCTTTTACTTTACCTTTCGCTCATATCTCCGAATCCCTGAGCCCCTTTTACCCCTAATTCCTTTTCCAAAGTCACGTGACCAGTGCACGTGACCGCGGGAACTATCACCTGACCTAGGGCCTAGACCATGACATCATTATGATGTCACGCCTCATGGACAACTTCTCTCTCACGGTTACGCTTCTTTTCTTCTTTCATATTCTATGACCTTCCATCGTGTTCCTTCTCTCACGCCTACCCTAAAGTCATCTCGTCATATATAAACCCTACCTTACTCGCCGTATTTTCCTCAGTCCTGTTCACTTGTAAACCTCCCTTCCTCATAAGGACCTTGACCATTTGAATACCACTCCTCTCCTCATCGCCAGCCTCGTCCTCTGTAAAGGGACTCTTTTATGTTGCACGTTATCACCTTCGTCGCCCAACTCCCCGCCACCGATCTCGTTCTCGCTGTATCACTCGTTGTTGACACCCATCGTCGCCGTATCTTTCTCTTCGTCCAATTACTCCTCGTACCTATCGTCTAAAGGTACTCGTCGTCATAGTTAGTTCAAGGCCGTCAACAAGCCGCTTGTTACGATTCCTTATGCTTTGTCATCCACTATGCCCTTTTTCACTTATTTCTTTCTATCACGATGGTAGACACTCCACAGTAACCTGTGGGTTCACCTTTCTCGCACCACCATCGTACGCATTTGTCTCCTTTGTCTCACAATGACCAGTACTCCATGGTAACCCCATCAGGTTCACCTTTCCTACGCTGTCATCGCTCGTACCATTGTCTCGGGTCTTGACTCACACCGAGTCATATCTTATTGCGCATGACTCATTCTGAGTCACACTTCCTTTGCTTGGCATTACTAATTCTCTTGGCACTTACCAAGCATGCCCTTTACCCTGATTACATAGCTTGGTCTGTGCACGCTCCTCTTAGGTATATAAACCCCCGCATCGCATACCTGTCCCTTAGCTTAGTTCTCCTTGGGAATATACCCTTAATCCCTTGTCCTTGATCCCTCGTGCGCGTCAACTCCTGTCTTTGCAACAACGTCCTTGTCCTCCGTATTAATAGGACTACCCTTGAACCACTCAATCTCGTCGCTGGACACTCTCCCGTCTAGGACTCGTTCTTCGACTCTTGATTGCTGAACACCCTGTTGGCATTGTTCCAACACTCCTCACGTCTGCCCTTAGCCAACTAGGGGTTATCCAAGGCTACGCTCACTCCTACCCGGACCAAGCGTAACACCGCTGCTCTCGCATTCTACCAGTTAAACATTCCTGCCCCTGCCCCAGCAGAATTCGATCCCAATGACGACTGGGACCCAGAAGTACTAGCTGCTGCCCGCTGCCAGGCCGCTCCCCGTCCTCACCGTCCTCGCCGTGTTTATCAGCAGGACCCCCATTATATCCGTTCCAAATACGATCCAGGTTGGGACCTCGGCCATCCTAATCCATCTGTCCTCCGCCCTCATATCGTCCTCCATCGTCACCGCTACCCATTCTTCTAAATCCCCAGAGAATCCTTGGAAGATAGGACTCAGTAAGGATGTCAGGAGAACCCACACCCGTCACATGGCAGGCCATTCTCAATCAGTTCTAGTTCTAGTTCCTAGCTAGAATTATGCAGCAGCAGGCTCAGCTGCAACAACAGTACATAACATCTGCAACCACCACCGCTCCCACTCCAATTACCATTCCCCCTCCCTCCTCGTACAAAACCTTTGCTGACCCAGGCACATGAGATGGTAACTGATCCACCTTCCACAACTGGTGGACTAAGGTAGCAGCTTGGACCCAGTGTTAGTCCTCGCTGTCTTGTAAGCAGTCAACAGTGGCCATCTTCTTGTGCATGGATGGTAGGGCTGCTGACTTTGTGTGCATAACCCTCCAAGGTTACATGACCAAGGAGGATAGTAAGGTTACCAATGCGGAAAAGGCAAATGTGTGGCCCAAATGGTCTGCACTAAAGAAAAAAGTCGAAGCCCATTTCTGCATTGATGTCGTCGTTGAGGAGTCATACTGAAAACTCCTTACACTCAAACAGGACAACATGCCCATTGAGGTTTTCATGCAGCAATTCGAGCTGCTCAGGACCGACGCCAACCTGTCCAAAGAACAGGCATTATGACTTTACAAAGAGGGCATTGATTACCAAATCTATGCCCAGATTTCTCTCTGCGACCCTGCTGTCAACAACACCCTTGATAAGTGGCAAGAAACCGCTGTATCTATCAGCAAAATTTTCAACCAGATGTATTTGGAATGATCATATCTGACGACTAACCAGTTCCAACCCCGCTCAAGACAACAATTCACCGAAACAGGTATGCAACCGGGCTGAGGGGCCCCCATGGATACGTGCACTATCCAATCCACCACCAAAACGTGCACATGTTACAATTGCAACAAGGTCAGGCACCTCTCAAGGAATTGCAAAAAGCCTCGCTGCCCCTGAGGACAACCCCAGTTTAACCCACTTACAGGTCACACCACCTATCTGCCCCCTCAAACCCAAACTCAGGAAATTGCTGCTTCCTCCGCTGATGAACAAGGTTCTGGAAATCCTCTGTGGATGACTGAAGAGGCCCAGGCCTATTACTATGACCTCTTTGAGGCTCGCGCCCACCAGATGGCCACTGATGGACTTAAAGATTCAGGAAAAGGCAAAGCCGAGTGAACCTGGGAGGTGTTTCCTTGGCCATAGACAATTTGCACGTACTTTCTTGTCGCTCTTCTTCTCCTCTTTCTTCCAATAGGTTTTCTGTTCTTGATATTGAAGGGGTGATGGATGGTGATGTGGTTGATGACACACCGAACTCTATTTTTACATATAACTCACAGTCTGATAGAGCGTCTCAATTGAGTGTGGCACCAGACTCTAAAAAAGGTGTACTTCATTCTCTGTTAAAAGAAAAAATATCCCTTTCTCCTATTTACAAATCCTCCTGTACTTCATTTTCTCACATCAAACCCTCTACCTCTCAAGGAGAAGAATTCAACATTCTCACTAACGTTTCTTTCCAGAAAAATGATGAATGGCACGAATGTGCTATCAAAGCTCTCCTTGACTCAGGAGCCGTTCAAACCTTCATCAATGAAAAATGGATAAAAAACAATGGTATCTCTATGTTTCCTCTCTCTAACACTATTGCCATTACCAACACTGATGGTACTGTATCAAAACATGGACAAATCACTCACTATGTCTCAATTATACTAACATTTCAAGGGCATTCCAAGAGAGTCGATGCACTAGTTGCAACTCTTGGAACGCATAATATCATTCTAGGTTTTGACTGGTTCCATTGCCACAACCCTCTCATCGATTGGGAGGACAAGATGATCATCTTCTCTTGTTGCACTCGTAACTGTTGAGCCACTAACACTCCACAGCTTATCAAAAACATCTGGAATGTCAATGTTCACTCTATCGAGGAGGGACTCGCCGAAAAGGTTCCAAAACAATACCATGCCTTCCTCAACATATTTAGCAAGGAAGAATCAAAACGCATGCCCACACGCAAACCTTGGGATCATGCTATCGACCTTAAAACTGACTTCGTTCCCAAAAAAGGACAAGTCATCCCGCTCTCTGATGTTGAACTTGAAGAAGTTTGTAACTTTATTTCTAGCAAACAAGAAAAGGGCTATATTCAGCCCTCTAAATCCCCTCAAACTGCACCTGTCTTTTTTATTCCCAAGAAAACCGGAGAAAAATGCCTTGTCATGGATTACTAATATCTAAATGAGGGCACAGTAAAAAATTCTTATCCCCTTCCACTCATTTCGTCTTTAGTCGATCGCCTTAAAGGTGCTGACAAATTCACATGCCTCGATCTGTGATCAGGGTACAATAATGTTCATATTAAAGAAGACGACAAATGGAAATCCGCCTTCATCACCCCACTCAGGGCTTATGAGCCCATAGTTATGTATTTTGGCATGACT
>JBBPLZ010000436.1:0-11388 GCA_038090055.1 Hemileccinum hortonii | reverse complement strand
GCCCAGTCCCGGTCGCCCGCAACCTTGCTCGTGAGGAGGACGAGGACTACCACAAACCACCCCCGGCCATACCCTCGCAGCCCCCGCCAACCCCCCTTGCTCAGCTGAGCCCAGTCCCGGTCGCCCGCAACCTTGCCCGTGATGCTATGGAGGAGGATGAGGACTACCATAAACCACCCCCGGCCATACCCTCGCAGCCCCCCCCCCCCCCCCTTGCTCAGCTGAGCCCAGTCCCAGTCGTCCCCCACGCTGCCCGTGATGCCACGGAGGGGGATAAGATGGGTCTACAACTTTGACTCGGATGTTGCTGCCAATGCCTAAGCCCAAACACTATGCCAGTAAGTGTGTCCTCGCAAAGCCTCGTGGGTCACATCTGATTTTTCCTCTATATCAGCTAGACATCCTTATTGTTTGTGATCGTCGCGTTATAAGATATACATACGCTGGGCGAATGGTATATACTTTGAACAATCCTTTGATTTGAAATACTCTGTGCTACGTTCTGTGATCAACTATGAATTCGTGTGTTCGCCCAAGTAGTTTAACCTTTGGGTTTCGGCACTTTTAGCCTGAGTACCCATTGGTACCGTCAACGCAGACCCGTGGCCGAACACTGTAAAGGTGCCGCTGACATCATTAACTTCGGGGCCGGATCTGTCTCTGAGAGACCTAGTACGGTACCTTTCTTGGCGTTTGCCATCCAATCTTGGATCAACTCCTGGAAGGATCTACATGCATACCCAGAGACACTTGGCTGCAATGCTAATGGTTTAAGTTTTGGTAACGTCATCCCCGCATGACTTGCAATTGTCAACCACTGCGTCCTCCGAATCTGTGACTGAAAGCCTGACACGCATGCTCAATTCGGTGGTCCAGAGTGCTCCTTTTGCGGCTCATTTTTCCTACTTTGGTTATAGACAGTGGTAGTCCTTGCTTATAAGCTTTCGTAGATAAAAAAGGTACGTGTTTGATCAAGAAACGATTTGCGTACGTCCTCAATGTGATTCACCCTCCTCCAACTCATCATGTTCGAACACCTTCAGTCCGAAACCCGGCCAGTGATAGTGGTGATTGCAAACATATTATTTCTCGAACCCTCAGGCTGTTCGCGTTGGATGTAGAGTAGAGTGTCCAAATATGATTGAGAAAGTGTGCTAGCTATGGACATCTCCCCTGTAATACCCGAGTGATGCTGGAGACGGGACGACCACGTGACTGGGCTGGGAGGAAGCCTACCAGGGTGCGCTTGGACCGGAGTGTGACTAACCCAAACGAAGTGGCGATGCAGCGGGAGCGCAACAGTCGACAGCATACCCAACTGATACGAACATGCAGTGTCAAGCTGAAGACCTGAAACATAATCTGGGCAAGCAGGTTAAGTTAGAGGGCAATGAAGACGCAGGAACGTACCAAAACATACCAAGCTTAGGCTGTCCCTACAACGTCCAGGAACATCCCCAAGGCAATAGGAATGGGCGCAACGATGAGATAAAGCCGCGCGTCGACAAGACGAATGCACTAAGAGATAATGGGCCAGGAGGCCATATGGCGGCACAGGACGGGTTAGCGACAGAAACCTCGGAAGCAATGCGGATAGCGACGGAATAAATGGGGGGTGGATGTCGGAAGGATGGCGCAACGAGTTGCGCGTGCAGTGACTTGAAACAAGCCAGTACGAGGCTGCTAGCTGAAGCACTGGCAGAGATGAATCGGCACAGGCGGCACACTGTCACGGTGGCGCTCGGCAGACGTTCCTGAGCCAGCCACAGCACTCTACAAGCGTCCCAGACGACCCACAGGGGAGTCGAACCCATCGCGTCGACTCAAAATGATATCTAGCAGGAGTCAAGCGATCGAGCCGGATGCACCGGATATGTCATATATGGAGCGGAGAAGTTGCAGGAGCTCTCCCGAGGCTCAAGACGCGACGACATCAGAGGCGATCGAAGCCAACTGGACATGTAGCACACGGACAAGGACATGGAACTAGATACGAGTTAACTGTCAGGGACTCCTAGGGACCGCAGCACGGACGTTAGGATGCTCGTTGGTCACTAGTTAAGAGAAAACACTAAATAAGGCAACAGGACGCGACAAGGGACAGTACCTAGTCAAGAGAAGCACAAAGTTGGAGGGAAAGGGGGCGAAACGGCCCGGGAATGTGGCTACTATACCCGACGAATGACAAAGCTTTACCCAGGGACTACGGGAGTGCAAGAGCCTCAGAGGTCGGCCAGGTCATGACATTAACTCCAGTTGGGTATTAAATTACCCTTATCATTTATACTTAGCTGCCCAGTACAGCATCGCGATCTTTGGACTGATGCTCTGCTTTCGTAGACCCGAGTGAGGTGTCAGTGTATGTATATGGTAGGTATATACATGTGTGCTATGGGAGTGGTGCGGAGTCGAGTTGCGGTTGGTGGCAGAGGCGATGCGAGGAGCTGGAAAGAGAGCAGCGTGGGAGCTACCTCGCCCGCTGGTCCGAAGATTTTACGTGTGGGTGCGTTCATACCTCACTTCGCCACAACGTGCTCCAGTAGAAAAAATGAGAGCACTCCGGACCACGAACTGAGCATGCGTGTCAGGCTTTCCAAGGAATCAGGCATATGGTCCTGACACTCTATCATACTCGTTACGTCTACTCACCTGATTGATTCTCAGAGCGCAACCATGAACCCGAATTACCACCGCCTGTGCCCACGCGTGCTGCAGTCTCGATGCCTGCCAGCGGACCACTAGGCCCCTGCTCATCATCGCAAGGGAGCGGCCGCGAGTGCCACTGCCCTCCCTAAAGATTGCCGAAGTAGTAGCAGAGGTCATTAAGGCGACCTCTGACGAACACCATGTTTACATGGTTATGGCGCCGCTATCCACAGATTTGTGACTTTCCGCGGGCCCGTGGCACTTCAAACACTGCTTCACGCTGGTTTCGAGTGTTTCCGCTTCTGCTCGGTGCCCATTTCAACTGTCACGCAAACGTTTCCAAGGTCAGCCGTCGACTGCTCTGTTTTCCTGCTGCAGGTTTCATTGGAACACACGTCGCATTTGTGTCATGAAGCATTCTGGGTTACTGCGCTGCTTCGGAGGCATAAAGAGGCGAATGCTGCAGGTCTAAGATCAGAGCATTCACTCGAAAGGCCCTCTGTTCTCTGACTCGCATCCAATACCCCATCTGTGCTTACTATGCGCTTTGCTAAATCTCTTGTCTCGTTCACCTTCCTCGCCATTTCCAGCGCGGTGATCATGCCTGACGTCGTCCGCGACGTTGTTGTAGACGATGGAAAGGGGTCCGTTGCCCGCTCTTCCTCTGACACCGACGGTCCGGACAGCCTCTATGAGGGTAACAATGGGCACCACTACAAACCACCATTTACGGGCCTGGCCATACCCGACCCGACCCCAGTCGCAGTCGCCCGCCAGCTGTCGGTGATACCACAGAGGGGGATAAATTGGGTCCACAACTTTGATGTTGCTGCCAACGCCTAAGCCCAAAATAATATGTCAGTAAGCGTGCCCTCCCAAAGCCCCGTGGATCACATCTGATTTTTTCTCTGTATTCAGCTAGGCATCCTTATTGTTCGTGATCGTCACATTTTAATATATGCGCCGAGATGCAGGCTTGTTAAGGCGGGCGAATATATGCTGTAAGGATCGCTGTGCGTTCACGGCCGGAATGACGCAAATTGCCGGTCTCGACCACCCTCGTGACCTTTTCCTTTATCCTTTACTATCCTTCGTCATCGACCGGCTCGCGTGCTCCGCGTCATCACTTGACACATTGGCGCTGCTGGACAGAGGGCTACGCACGACCAGGCCGATACTATACGTCTTTGCCAACGGGCATGTCAGTATGTCATTATCTCCACCCCGCAATGATCCAAGTAAAGCAGTTCCCACTCAACATTTCTCGCTAGTATCGTCGCCAACCTGAAAGCCGGTAATCACTGCAACCGCACAAAGATCAAAGTAAAATGCGAGGACGTGGTGTGTTCGACTCAAGGTTCGAACATTTTATGCACTTCCACTCGTGACTCATTATGAATGACGTTTGGCAGAAGCCAGTTAGTTTGAAAACGACGAACCAGGATGGGACACGCGTCATGGTTAGGAATTCGTTGGTACGTATGCACACAATCCAGCACGTCGGTTTTCACAACCCAATGTGCAAAGCACTGGGATCTAGAGTGGCTGTCTCGTTGACACGTCAAGCTCTAAAATTGATCTACCACGGCTCTCGAGGGACCTCAAGACCCCACTTAACGGACCACGACTGCTGCACACACAAGGAGAATTGCTGTTCCTTCCCGAACACTGTTGGTATCCTACATAAGTCGAGGCACAAGGTAGCGAAGGATGTAGTCTGCGCGTAAGCAAAGCGAGGTGGCGTGGTTTTCTTCTCTCGCCACCTCATTCGTTCGCGCAGAGCTCAGTCTCCAGTAGCTCCAGTCATCACCCCTCGAGCAGCCGGGAGGCTGTTCTGCTCGATGCTTGTCGTCCGCACATCTATAGGCGTCCTCCAGCCAAGCTGACTGCGAGGGCCCAGGCGCCCTCACAGTTCATCTTGTCCCCCCAGAAAACCCTGCGGGTTCTCGCCAAATACATCAAATCACTCCTACCATCGTACTGCGTGAGCTTCAGCACACCTTCGTTACATGCCTCGTCTGTACATGGTATACACTGACGCATCATCATGAAGCATTGCCACACGAGCGATACGATATCACGCAGATCACCCCATGGCCCCAAATGTCATCAACTCAACTGGTCAATCGACCATCTTTGGCTACACTTCCTTGTCCAGTTACCCAGGCCCCCGCCGTTGTCTGTCTTCGGGTTGCCTGGTGACCCTGCTCGAAAATGCTGGCTAATTCTTGTTCCATTACGTAGAACCTCACAGATCATGATGGTGCAACGCCTTGTGAAGATTCAATTCCCAGGAACTGATGGTCGTTAACAGTGTCGTAAGCTCGTCACTCGTCTTCGACGAGCTCCCAGTGGACACAAGTTGCCATATTTTTTAATGCTTCCACTATAACGCCCCGCCGCCAGAGAGTCGAGCAGTACGCGGTTCAAGTTGTATGTGACAGTGTCACAGTGCATGAGTTCTCTTTCAGGCTTCTGATAGTTTGGACTCTCCGACGTCAAGCGGCATTGCAACAACGTAAACGGACGTCAGATAGTTCAGGTCTCTTTTCGTCGCGTTTATAGCGCTCGTTCTGATCAAGGACGTTTCACCAGGCTAATATAAACCACATGGTATCTATGAACGGCGTTGTGGCATGAAATTACCTATTCTACTTTCAGCGCACGGATGCATTTTTATGTTTGATCGGTGCCCCATATCGCACCTCGGAGTTGCATTTCTGTCTGGGAAGCCCCGACTACGTCGGCAAGTGGGAGAACCTGCGATGATAATTTTAGACCCTACGTGGGAGATGCAACACCCGTTCCTCAACTAGGAGTTCGCAAGCGGTGTACTCGAGCTGGCGAAAAGCAACTTCGTTGTCCTGGATCTAAAAGAAAGATTCAATTCAAAGGCGGCCAATTACCTGCGTCGTCGCTCGCTAGTAGTTCTATTGATAGACAAGCCGACGCACGTAGTGTTTCTTTTTGCACCTCTTGGACTCTGAAACACAGCGTTCTGAAAATAGTAAACCACCTGTTTCTTCATAGGCATAGTCTCCTGCATAGTAAAGGGACCCGTTTGTGCATTTCAAGATCCGACAACGCATTTCCTTCCTCCGAGGATCAAGCTGTATTGCAAAGTTATTTCGAAAACAGTCTTTGGAGAAAGATGCACGCGAATGAGACTGCGGACGAAAAATGAGACTGCGGACTTCATTTGTGCGTACAACGTGTCGCAAGGAATTTGCGTAATAATGCGTGGGAATAAGGATTCGTACCGGGCAAAGGACGGGAATGATTAATGATGCATTAGTGTACGATACGTCCCGCTTGTACGCGCGATTGAGAGTGGTGGCACGATTAGTGAATTGAAGGTTTGCTGCGGGGCGGCTGGCATATAAAGCTCGACTCGCCGCTCGATTGACCTGACGGTCTTGTCAGAATTGGAAAAGCTTACGGAGCCACTTCAAATTTCAAAATATTTGTTATCTTTTGGTGCACGGGTGGCCTGTGTGGGGGAAAGGCGGCCCTCAGGTTACGTCTCGGTTCATCCTGGAAGGTATCAACTCGTAATCACATTCCAGATGGAAATTTCGGAGTTGAGTTGGTCAGAGTCCGTCAACGGTCAGACCAGCATGCGTCACCAAACGTCCACGCTGCAGCTGAGGCGGTTGAGGTATCAATCCTCTTATAGGATCTGAGAGGCATTTACTAGACTTCCTGAGGGGAAACGCAAGATACTCCTGGTAACCTAGTCGAGGTCAGTGATATTTCATAGGATTCCCATATGTCAACCAAAATCGTTGAACAGAACAATCCCTGACGAGAGTGGAAGAAGGGTTTAAGCATGAATCAAGGGTCTCGTTTGCCAGGTACCTAGATTGACTCTTGCAAGTGAGAAGTAGTACAGGATTGCGAAAACTTGTCTGACGGATGTTTATACTTCTCCGAGTCCAGATCAACTAGTTTTACGACCTCTTTCGCCTGGCGGCACAAACTCAGGTTTGTAACCCGTCGGGTTATATCATAGGCCAGGCATGTAATTCCCAGAGCGTGATCACAAGTTCTGCAGAAAGGGATCTGTATTGATCGGTTCAAACACCATTGACAGCAATGACAGACTTCTGACCAACCTTCCATGATGCGGTCACGGTATGTTGCTTGGATCGCTGGATAGTATATTGGAGGCCTCGGACATTAATTTACTTGGACCAACAGGAAAATGGGTCACGAACCGCGCCGCCATTGCAATTGCAAACTTCAAGTTCGAGCCTGTCCAGCTGGTACTTCCTAATCGGGTAGAGATCTGCGGTCCCGATCCCCATGTCGACTCTTTTTTTCCGCCACACCAATTTCTACACTCGACATCCTGAGCAACAGATAATGGAGTGCTGCGGAGGGTTCGACATTCATACGCTGATCGCATGTCCTAGGGATTCTTTGGCCACGTATTAGGTCGAAAGGACTTCTTTCGATTCGGACCCTGTTATCTCGAGAGTATCTCACGATGCGCAGTCACGGTATACTACTGCCCGGCTTTCCGCTTAATCTACAGGGCATGTATTTTTCATTGTCTAACTCCTAAAACCTTCGTGATCGTAGTTGGAACATAGACTGCCCTCTTCAGATGGAAAGTGGCATCCAGTGAGTGTTCCGATCCCATTGTCATGCATCAAGTTGCCCAATACCACGGTTTGCTTCCCTAATAGCGGCCTAATAGGTCATTATGTCACCTCGACCTTCACAGAATCGAACCCTGCTCCAAAATTATCTGGCGAATGGCCGTCGGATCCATCAAACCGTTATGCAGGCAACATCTAATGAAGCAATGTAGGCGGAAACACGGCTACAAATGGTTTTCAATTATTTCGCAAACGTGCCAAAGGTCAGCGCTCCAGCCAGACTACTCCTACCGTTAATTTGGATGATTGGCATTGCAGTTATTTTTTCTCGGAAGAATTACGATTTTCCACCTTGCTTGGGAGGTATAAAGGACCGAACGCGGCAAGCTTAAAGATCAGGGTGTTCAGTCGAAAACCCCCACTGTCCTCCGACTCGCCTCCACTTACACCATCTCTGCTCATCATGCGCATCGCTAAATCTCTTGTCTTGTTTACCTTCCTCGCCATTGCCAGCGCGGCAATCATACCAGACGTCGCTGTCCGCGATGTTGCTGTAGACGATGGAAAGAAACCCCACAAGGGTCACGGCCTTGCTGTCCGCACCGCCGACGACACAGACGCTCATCATCATCACCACCACGACGCCCGTGATACCCTTGACGATGACAAGAAGGGTCACCATCACCACGCCCGCGACACGGAGGAGGATAGGAAGGGTCACCACCACGCCCGTGATACGGAGGAGGATAAGAAGGGCCATCACCACCACGCCCGCGACACGGAGGAAGATAGGAAGGGTCACCACCATGCCCGTGATACGGAGGAGGATAGGAAGGGCCACCACCACGCCCGCGACACGGAGGAAGATAGGAAGGGCCACCACCACGCCCGTGATACGGAGGAGGATAAGAAGGGCCATCACCACCACGCCCGCGACACGGAGGAAGATAGGAAGGGTCACCACCATGCCCGTGACACGGAGGAGGATAGGAAAGGTCACCATCATCATCACGATGCTACCAGTGCCTGATACTCCCAAAAAAACATACCAGTAAGTGTTCTCTTGCAATGCCTCGTGGATCACAACTGATATGTTTCTCAGTTTCTTACCACCCCGTTAGACCCGTGTTTCGAGATGTGGGTGCGGACTTGTAGGGTGGGTAAATGTGGTGTGCCTTGGGCAATCCTTTGATCGGATACTCTGTATTGTGTACGATGGTTGACAATCGACTCGCGTGTTTTCCCGGTTTAAGTTGAACGTTTAATTTTCAGTCACAATCTAAGGCCGCATGGAAAAATATCAGTCTGTATTTGAGACACCCGGAGTTTGATGGAAGAGAAGAAATATTAGTAACGGCGGAAATGGTGTTTCGGCTTATGAAGCAGTTATTCTACACGTGTAGGCGGGGTGTTCCCACCGGGGTAGATGGGTAAACCTCCGCAGGATACTCCGAGTCGACGTCGTGTAACCAACTTACTAATTATGTGCTCTCATTTTAGACTGAAATGTTACTGACATCCCACGACTTCGGAGACCTTTTTGCACACTGGCATGCCCGGTCATCAGCGATACCTTTGCTGGTGTCAATGTGCCGATATGGGAGCAAGCTAAAGTTAGCACTGATAGTACAACCTTTGCCGAGTTGTTGGGTGGAGTATTAATGACAGCCGCCACGTTCCCGAGAATATAGTTAAATTTAACCTCTGGTGTGTTTTTAGGTCGCTTTATTTAGTACTACGTGTGAGGCTAAAGTTAGACTCGTACGTGGAATTTCCCACCGACTACATGCTGACTCCTACACCGCTGTTTTCTTGTTGACTAGCAGGTTGAACCCGAGCTCGTGGACGCTAGAAAATTAGATGATACATCCTGCGTTCGTCTGATGCGTTACCGCCACGTCAGCAATGAATTTTGATCATTGTGAGTCCCGCACAAGTCCCAACAGTTATTTTGGTTACAAGGCTCCAGCGGTGATGCAGTGAGACTCTTATCTCACTACGACCGCGCAGCACGCAGTTTCATATCTACGTAAGAATTGCCAGTGTTCAAACCCTGCCTGCTTCGATGGTCGCCGACGGTGAGATCGGACCACTCCCCCAATCCACAGATGCTGACGGGTTTTCCGAGCTAGATATATCTCATAATACGTCACATCCTCCCCAAAATAGAAGATGGCCATCTCCGCTTCAGAGGAGACAGTACTTTGGTGACCAGATCGTCTAATGAGGCAAGCGGTCGAAACGCGGCCGGGATTTAACATCTTTATCGATCATCATCGGCTTGCCCCTTTGCGGTCTCGCCACCAGACTAAGGACGTGGTATGGATCGAAAAAAAGAGGGTACTGCGCGACCCATCACCCAAACCTCGAAAGCCTCCATTGCATTTCGCTTCTGGGCGTAACAAACGATGGCGTATGGCATACCTTGATAAACTGTGACATGCTGCCATCAAGGGCGACGCATGTACACCAATGCAAAATGACCAATTTACTGACACACATGTTGCCTAGAACAATATCCAAGTCTGCAGCCGCTTGTACGCGCGATAATCAATCTGTTCCTCACAACGCACTTGTATTCGACCCCGCCATCACGAAACGGAACAAGTAACAAACCACCGAACGACTGACGGAGGCGAGCGACGAGCCGCAAGGTGCTCGCTTGCTTGTCCATGGGTACCATTTTGGGGGGTACACGAACGACTGCAGTGGCTGCTTGTAGATCTTCATCGTCTGGGAATAGCGTGGTCAATTCAAGGTCGTCAATTAGTACTGAACGAGGATGCTTGCAGTCTATCACAACATCGATCCAGGGGCGAAGGAGGTGCAGCGGGGTGATTTGCAAGAGTTCCTCTTCGTATTGATCTCCACAATTCCGAGAGCAGCCGTTCTCGCATGATCGACATGAATTGGGTTTGCAGGACATTTTTAACATGAGAGGTTGAGATTGGTCCAAGTGGAAACATGATACGAGGAAGTTCCAACCGTTTTTCAACGAATCGTGGACGAGACAGCTTTTTGAGTGGGTTGTACAACGTGAGCTCCAATTGGTCCGTGTTCAACGTTCAACGATGATCGGTGAGGTGTGTAACTGTGCAACTATTGTCTCATCCGCGTCTGCAATCAATCGCCGAAGGGCGAGTGCTGGAATACTACAGTGATGTCGCCCGGAAGACAGCTATTACAGCTGCCTGGGCCCCCTGTCCAAGCAAGAGTACAGGCATCCGCCGAGCTTGTGAGCACAATTCCAAGGAGGTGGCATAATACCTTGTTTCCCTTCACCGTACATGCTTACCACCGACATGGGCTCAATAAATAATACACCGAGTAAGGAATTCCGATGTGACCATTCCCTGGCCTATTCTTCGAGAAGTCGATTCTTCATGGTCAAGGTACGGCCAGTGAATTATATCACGAAGCCCTCTAATAGTAATTCTCCACTAGCGTGGTGCCTTTATAAGGTGTGTACTGAATTGGCCGTTCTGAACGCAGGGCTCCTGACCAAGAATCTAGAACCAGGTGGTACTATTACTGTGAAAACTCACAAATGAATTGGTAGCCATGTAACCAAACAATGTTTGAACTGAACGTATGTTGTTATTCGACCGTCAAAGATGTGGATCGGGGCTGGAAAGGACTGCATAGTAGCAATGCGATTCCCTTTCCAGAATAAATACCAGACATTCGTGCTGCAACGGGCTAACAGGTTTATGGCCCGTTTCGACGTCCCAGACGATGTCCCAGCGGTCGTCGAGAGAGGTGACACATTGACCACATCCTCACCTCATCTTGAGTGGATTGGATTGTCACGGGAAGTCATTTTTTCAACAGGGGCGCACTCGCAAACAACATATCCGGTCCGAATGAACACAACGCGGTAGGTGCGATTTACAGGCAAGTCGAAGTTCGGCACCATCACTTCTGCCGAAATCGGAGATCCAATTGACTTCGATACAGCGAAGGTTGCCGCTTCGGCATGCAGCTGCCTGTCAGCAGAGTTCAGTCTGGGTGTCACGACGCGTTTTGCAGAATTTAAGTCGGGTGAAAATGTCGTCCAAAACGTGTTAACCTAGTATTTAATTTCAAGTTTAGTCAGGTTAACACGTTTCGGACGACATTTTCACCCAGCTTAAATTCT
>JBBPLZ010000435.1:0-11438 GCA_038090055.1 Hemileccinum hortonii | reverse complement strand
CAGTCTTATTCACTTCGTTATTGGCACTGGACTCTGTCCCCTGCTGTGACTACCTGAGTACCGCTCCGCCTCTCCTCTTGCCAGTCGTTTGTAGGCTTCCCTTGTAAAGGAAACCTTCCTCGTCGTCGTTTCTTTCGTTCTTCTCTTTGCACGCCGCTTTGTTGAGTTCAGTGTAGCAGACGCTTTGTCTTGCAACAATAATCAAGTCGCACATTCCAAATTGAAAGATCTCAGAAGAAAATTGGATTTGGCATCCCATGAAAAATGCAAATGTGGAGAGAAACACTAATTGGACTCTGGAGGAGCACAACCGTTTTTACAGTATGGACACGATTTCATGGAACTATTTCTTTGATCATCATTATCACCGTTTACTTATTCTTAATCCTGTTCAAAAGGAAATTTACTATAAAACGTGATCCTTGTTGAGCCTGGTTAAACCAGGTTCAACTGATGAGTAGCTTGTTTTCAATGTCCTTTTAGGACACTTGGAAGAAGTTAACTGAAAACAAACAAGAGCTGCTGCATCAGAAGGAGAACGAAAATACAGACTTTGTGATTCTACTTAGTTCTTCTTATTTTTCTTCTCTTCTTTCTCTTCCTATTCATCTTTCTTGGATCATAGAAACGAAATATGAAACTGTGTACCAAAAGGATTTGGCCAAAAAACAACAATACAAATCATTTCTAGACCTTAATGCCTATGCTGACAACATAGAGAAGATTGTACTGCCATACATCTCTCACAATCATGAGTATATCCTTATTGCACAGGATCATACTATACCAAATCCACACCATTTCCCCACATTTCATTTCAATAATTTCATTTCGCTTATTCTTGATCCCTTACAATACAACCCATCATTATCCAATGATGAGACCTTTACCAAAGAGGAGCAGTACCTCTATTGGAAGATCAAAATGGAAAGATCTCAGATCTTACCAAAACGGCAACAGAGATTTCACATATGACAGTGGAACAAACACATCAATCAGCAACGCTCTTCTGGATATGGATACATTCCTCCTTTTTCTCTTATCTCTCATCTTTATAATGATCTTATCATTAACAAAGGTTTTCCTGATCTAGAATCTTTCCTCTAAATGGCTGCTATCAACATCTCCCCTGATTTCAAAGCCAACAACACCATACTCGGTCGGATCCCTGTTCTCACAGGTCTGATGAACTATTCCATCTGGAGTGTTCATGTTCAATCCACCCTGGAATCTACGTCTGTCTGGGGTTTCATCGATAGATCCATTCTTCACAGTACAACCCTTGCTGCTGATTAAGACAAATGGATTGCATCAATAGACACATTTGTGGTATTATCGCCAATACCATCAATGATTCCCTTCTTCACAACATCTCTTACAACTACATTGCTAATCAAGCTACTGGTGAACAGAATCCTTCAGTTGCCAAGGCCATCTGGGACAAGATGGTTCTTCTCTTCGGCACAACTGGTCTTTCTGGCCAGTTCCTTCTCTTTTACCAAGCTCTTGGATGCTTGATTCGTCCTCATCAAGCTCAACAAGACATAGACAAAATCAATTGTCTTTTCACCATGATGACTGCTGCTGGTCGTCAACTCAGTGAATCTTTCCAAGCAATGTTCTTGCTCTCTCACCTTCCGGACTCTTTCTTCTCTTTTATGTCAATGGTTACTCCAACCACAGATCAAGCACAATTCACAGTTGATACCATAACCCAAAAGATCTTATCAGAGGTCCAACTTATAGGGACTAGACAACCATTGCACTCCCACATTTCTAATGTGGAGAATGAATCCGTGAGCCAAATTAACCACACTAATGTGATTCGACGTGGACCTCCCAAGACTAATCAATGAAAATGTCCACAGGGTCCTTCTATACCTTATCAGAACTTCTAGTCAAATCAACCTTCTTGAGGTTGTGGAGGCTTCTGCCCCAACTTCAGAAAGAGACCTGTCCCTTCTGTCAATCAGGATAAGGACTACAAATGCAACACTTTTCAACAGCATCAACAGAAGAAAGGAATCAGAAAGGACAAAGATAAAGGAAAGGCTTCACAGTCTTCTTCCAACCTTTTTGAGTCTAGCTTTGTTCATGAAGCTACCATGGATTGGGATGGTGAAGTTCTAAATGAAGCACATCCTATGTCTCCTATCCATGAGGAAAAATTGCAAGCAGCTTGGTCTCAATATAATAATGAGATTGCCAATGAGGACCTTCAACGTTTTGAAGAGATTACTGAAGGAACTAACTTCAATAACTGGGAAGAAGGTGCTATGGACACAGGTATGGATGTTGCAGAACCATCTAATTCCTTTCAAGCCTACTTCATCTAATGTCGCAATAGAAGGAGCTGGACCGTCTAAGCAATGAGACCCTGAACTGCTTAAATCTAAGTGAGATAAGAAAGGAAAGAAAAAGATGATGTTCTCACTTGGGAGTTTAATTTCAGATAATAACCATTTTTCCTCAATTAATCAAGCTTTACCCAATCCACCCATTTCTTATACTAATACTCCTGAATTTCATGCTTCCGCCTGCCCTACTGTATATGGCAGAGATTCTTTCACAATGGATAGCAGATCATGCAAAGGAGTTGTACCAGTTCACCAAGACTTTTATTCACATCAGGAATGTTTATCCTATGATAGAGGAGAGGAAAACCTAGATATTTTCTATGATGAAGAGAGCAATGAATACCTTATCTATTATATCAAAGCTTTCGTGCTTCAGGGTGATTCAACTAAATCCAAGTTTAGCAAAACTCATTGGATAATTGACAGCAGATGCACTGATCATCTATCACCATTCCTAGATAACTTTGTTCATCTTGATAATCAAATCAGATCAGCATCTGTTGCAAACGGAAACAAAGTTTCCATGCATGGTCCAGGTACTATCCTGGTACAACAAATAAATGGTGGCTTCAATGCACCACCAATCAAACTGGAGAACATGTGGTACACTCCTAATGCATCACATAGATTATTATTGGTTCTATCTTTAACAAACCGCAGCTTTCGCTGTGAGATTAACAAATCTGGATCTAGGATTTGGAACAAAAGAGGACACATGGTAATACAGGCCTCTGCCTTATCACCTACTAACAATATCCACTGGTTTCAGTCAACAACAATTACTCCAGATTCAGGGTTTATTGCCTCTTTGTTGGATGATCAATCTTATCATCTGTGGCACCAACACTTTGGTCATACATTTCGCAATGCCTTGCATCATGCACATATCCAATTATCAGGTGTTCCAACCATTTCTCTGCCAAAAGACTTACCTCCTTGCAAAGGATGTTCTTTAGGCAAAATGCCTGATCACTCATTTCCATCATTGGGCCAGTGCACTGCACACCCTTTAGCCCTTATGCATACTGATCTTATGGGTCCTGTTACGATTCCTCATGCTTTGTCATCTGCTATGCCTTTTTCTTACCTATCTTTTCTCTAACGATGGTAGACTCTCCACGGTAACCTGCGGGTTCACCTTTCTCACGCCACCATCGTACACATTCATCTCTTTTGTCTCACAATGACCAGTACTCCATGGTAACCCCATCAGGTTCACCTTTCTCACGCTGTCATCGCTCTTACCATTGTCTCAGGTCTTGACTTTGTCGAGTCATACCTCATCACGCATGACTCATCCCAAGTCATGCTTCCTTTGCTTGGCATTACTAATTCTCTTGGCACTTACCAAGCATGCCCTTTACCCTGATTACATAGCTTGGTCCATGCACGCTCCTCCTAGATATATAAACCCCCGCGTTGTGTACCTGTCCCTTAGCTTAGTTCTCCTTGGGAATATACCCTTAGTCCCTTGCCCTTGATCCACTCAACGCGTTGACTCTTGTCCTCACGATAATGTCTTTGTCCTCCATATTAATTGGACTATCTTTGAACCACTCGATCTCATCGCTGGACCACCTCTCGTCCAGGACTCGTTTTTCGACTCTTGATTGCTGAACACCCCATCGGCATCGTCCCGACACTCCTCGCGTCTGCCCTTAGCCAACTAGGGGTTATCCAAGGCTACGCTTGCTCCTACCCAGACCAAGTGTAACAAAAGAACTAAGCTTCTTCTTTCATGGCTACTACCACGTAAGCTGTATCATTGAACCACTCTGTCCCATCACAGAGATCCCTGTTGGACTGCCACACGGTGTCCACCTCCCGTCATCACCCCTGATTCCACTGACGAAGACCAAGACACCGCTCCACCTCTTTGAACTTCCACATCGTCCTTCAGACGAAACCCTTTGCCCCCGCCTTTGCCTTTGCCCCTGCCTTTGATGCCTTCGACTACTATGTCTATGGCGAAACCAGTCGAGCTCAAGCTCAACTCCCCCTCCAAATATGATGGCTCCTTCACCAAATACCAGGCATGGTTTAATTCCTGCCTTTTCTACCTCTCAACCAACACTGACATGTATAACACCTAGGCGAAGAAAATCACATTTATCCTCTCGTTCATAACGAAAGGATCGGTCCACACCTGGGCAACCACCTTCCACACCGCCAGGATCAACACCATCTCCGGCACCGTATCCATGGGCACCTGGTCCGACTTTGTAGACAAGATCAACAAGGCGTTCCAGCATCATGACGTTGTTGGACAATCCATCGCTTGGATGTCCACCACTCGCATGATCGCTTCGAAGGGGGTATACAAACCCTCTCTCTCTTCATACACCTCTCAATTCCAGAACCACGCCGCCATCGCTGGAGTCACTGACTCCAATGTCCTCATCAGCTACTACTCAGCCAGTATCCCCACTCCCGTCATGTCCTGCATTATGATGATGGAAACAGTCCCCACCAAGATTGAGGACTGGTATAAGAAAGCCATGACGTTCCACACTATGTGGGAGCACGCCCAAGAAATCAAAGCGCAAAACACCAAGCCCGCCGCCCCCTCGAAAACCTTCCACCTCCCCCGCGCTATCGATCCCGACGCCATGGACATAGACGTTATATCCACTTGTCCCCCGAAACTCACTGACATCCTCTGCTCTGAATGTGCTTGCAAGGGCCTCTGCTTCCGCTGCCTGAAACCCGGCCACACCTCCGCGAACTGCAAGGCAAAGTTCGCCACCTCGCCCACACCATCTGGAGAAAAGAAGTCAAAAGGTGGTGATATAGCTGTAGCAAAGAACAATGAAGAAGAGATGGCCATGCTGGACTTGATGCAGTGTGGCAACAAAGGCATCCCCGAGATGGTCGCTCACGTCAAGGGTTTTTAAAAGGGGAGTATCAATCGACCCAATCCTCCCCCATTGTATTTAAGGCTGCGCATGTATCATCTAAAAACAAAAGATCTTTGAGTATTCCCGTCCAACTCATTGTCCACTTGCGCACCCTCAAAAATGTCGAAACAACCACTCTCGTTGATTCCGGAGCAACGATCAATTGCCTTGACTGGCAATTTGCATGAAAACATCAGATCCCCTGCCACAAGCTCAAGAAACCGATCCAAGTCCAAAACATCGATGAGACCTTGAACAAGAAAGGCACTATCTGCTACACCGCCAATGTGTTCATCTCCGTCAACAGTGTAACTCACAAAGTTCTCTTCCATGTCATGGGATGTGGGGAAGAATGCATCATCCTTGGTTTCCCCTGGCTGACTGCGGTTAACCCCACCATCAACTGGGAGAAGAACATCATCCAGATCGACGAGTCTACTGACCAGTCGAAAACCCTCTTCACCAAATCCTCCATGGACTCAGCCACCCACAACGCATTCCTTGCATGCCTTCACTACCACGAACCCACTCCTGTACCTCGCCATCACCAGATCCATCATGACTGGGATAAATGCCTCTATGACTACCTCGATGAAGGGAATCCCAAGTATGTCTGAGCAGAGGACTTTGTCAAAACCACCATCTCTGCCTATTCCTGCGAAAGGTACATCCGTGGCGATCGCCGAATCGTCATCAACCCCGCCCGCACCAAAGCCTACATCACTGCCACAGATCTCATGATCAAACAACTCACGAACAAACCCAAAATCACCCTTCCCCCTGAGTACACCACTTCTTTAAGGTATTCTCTGAAGTTGCTGCAGGTGAATTACCACCATCTCATCCCTACGACCATGCCATCAACCTCAAGGACTCCTTTACTCCAAAGATTGGCAAGATCTACCCCCTTTCCCCCAATGAGAAGAAAGCTGCCAAAGACTTCCTAGATGAAAATCTCAAGGCCAGAAAGATCCGCCCCTCACAATCTCCCCAGGCGTCACCTTTCTTCTTCGTCAAAAAGAAGAACGGCAAACTCCACCCCTGCCAAGACCACTGGTACCTGAATGAACATACCATTTGGGATGCATACCCTCTCCCACTGATCACTGACCTCATAGATAAACTCAAAGAGGCTCAGGTATATACCAAGTTTGACGTTCATTGGGGATACAACAATGTCAGAATTAAAGGCAGCAATCAATGGAAAACCGCATTCATTACTCACAAGGGTCTTTTTGAACCCACTGTCATGTTTTTTGGCATGACTAATTCTCCCGCGACATTCCAGAGATTTATGAATGATTCCTTCTGTGACATGATTGCGGAAGGATGGCTTATCATTTACATGGATGACCTACTGATCTTCTCCCCAGATCAGAAGACCCATGAGGAACACACGAAGCATACCCTGCAATGCATGGAGGAACTCGACCTCCATCTCAAACTCGAGAAATGCGTATTCGACACCAAGGAAGTCGAATACCTCAGCATGATTATGGAACTGGGCCAACTCGCCATGGACCCAGTCAAGCTCGATGGTATCGCCAAATTGCTGGTACCTACCAATCTCAAGGGCGCTCACTCCTTTTTGGGCTTCGCCAACTTTTATCGCCGCTTCATCCCTGATTATTCCACAGTAGCATGCCCCCTCATTGACCTTACAAAGAAAAAGCAACCCTGGGTCTGGACCGCTGACCAACAGCAGTCTTTCAACCGCCTTAAGGAGCTTTTCCAGTCCTGCCCCGTCCTACAGCTCCCTGACCTTTCGAAACCATTCGCTATCACCACCAACACCTCCAAATGGGCCACCGGTGGTATTCTCCTTCAAACTGATGCCAATGGAGATTGGCACCCCTGTTCTTACAACTCTGCTTCACTATCTCCTGTGGAATGGAACTACAACATTCACGATCAGGAGCTTCTCACCATCCTCCGTGCCTTAAAAATGTGGCACCACTATCTTCACAGCTCCACATTTCCTGTCCGAGTATTCACTGACCACAAGAACCTGACCTATTTTCGTCAAGCACAAGAACTCAACCGCCGCCAAGCCCGGTGGCTTCTTGACCTCGCCGACTTTGATCTCAAGATCATCCACGTCCCCAGCAAACTCCTTGCGGGCCCTGATGCTCTCTCTCACTACCCCGACCTCATCTCTGAGTCTGACACTGACAACTCCGATGTCGTTGCCCTTCCCGACTCCATGTTTGTCAATCTCATCGACACTATCCTCCATGAAAAACTTGTCACCTCCTCTGCCTCCGACCCCTTTGTCCTCAATGCCGTCCAAGCCACGGTCGGCAAGAAACTTCAGATCTCCCCCTTCCATACCAATCTCAAGGATTGGTCTTACTCCGACAGCCTTCTTTCCTTTCAAGGTCGCACTTATGTTCCCCCCGATGGGAACCTTTGCCGTGATGTGGTGGCCAGGTGCCACGACTGTTATGATTCGTTGTGCTTTGTCATCTGCTATACCCTTTTTCGCTTATTCTTTTCTTTCACGATGGTAGACTCTCCACGGTAACCTACGGATTCACCTTTCTCGCACCACCATCATACGCGTTTATCCCCGTTGTCTCACAATGACCAGTACTCCATGGTAACCCCATCGGGTTCACCTTTCCTACGCTGTCATCGCTCCTACCATTGTCTCGGGTCTTGACTCACGTCGAGTCATACCTTATCGTGCATGACTCATTCTGAATCACACTTCCTTTGCTTGGCATTACTAATTCTCTTGGCACTCACCAAGCACGCCCTCTACCCTGATTACATAGCTTGGTCCATGCACGCTCCTCCTAGATATATAAACCCCCTCATCGCGTACCTGTCCCTTAGCTTAGTTCTCCTTGGGAATATACCCTTAGTCCCTTGCCCTCAAACCTCTCGTGCGTGTCGACTTTTGTCTTCGCAACAACGTCCTTGTCCTTCGTATGAATTGGACTATCTTTGAACTCTTTGATCTCGTTGCTGGACAACCTCTCGCCCAGGACTCATTCTTCGACTCTTGATCGTGAACACCCCGTTGGCATCGTCCCGACACTCCTCGTGTCGACTCTTAGCCAACTAGGGGTTATCCAAGGCTACGCTTGCTCCTACCCGGACCAAGTGTAACAAAAGAACTAAGCTTCTTTCTTTCACGGCTACTACCACGTAAGCTGTATCACTGAACCACTCTGTCCCACCACAGAGATCCTCGTTGGACCGCCACACGGCGTCCCCCTCCTGTCATCGCCCCTGATTCCACTGATGAAGACCAGGACACCGCTCCGCCTCTTCAAACTCCTACGTCGTCCTTCAGATGAAACCCTTCGCCCCCGCCTTCGCCTTCGCCCCCACCTCTGACGCCTTCAACTATCATGTCTACGGCCAAACCAGCTGAGCTTAAGCTCAACTCCCCCTCGGAATACGATGGCTCCTTTGCCAAATACCAGGCATGGTTCAACTCCTGCCTATTTTACCTCTCAACCAATGCTGACGTGTACAACACCAAGGCAAAGAAAATCGCATTCATCCTATTGTTCATGACAAAAGGATTGGCCCACACCTGGGCAACCACCTTCCGCACCGCCGGCATCAACATGATCTCCGGCACCGTATCCGTGGGCACCTGGTCGGACTTTGTCAACAAGATCAACAAGGCCTTCCAGCACCACAACGTTGTGGGACAATCCATTGCTTGGATGTCCACCACCCGCATGATTGCTACGAAGGGGGTCTACAAGCCCTCTCTATCCTCGTATACCTCGCAATTCCAGAACCACGCTGCCATCACTGGAGTCACCGACTCCAACGTCCTCATCGGCTACTACTCGGCCGGTATCCCTGCCCCCGTCATGTCCTGCATCATGATGATGGAAACCGTCCCCACTAAAATCGAGGACTGGTACAAAAAGGCCATGACCTTCCACACCATGTGGGAACATGCTCAGGAAATCAAGGCGCGTAACGCCAAACCCGCCGCCCCCGCGAAAACCTTCCACCTTCCCCGCACTGTCAACCCCAACGCTATGGACATCGACGTAATCTCCACTCGTCCCCCGAAACTCACCGATGCCCTCCATACTGAATGCGCCCGCAAGGGCCTTTGCTTCCGATGCCGGAAACCTGGCCATACCTCTGCAAACTGCAAGGCCAAGTTTGCCACATTCCCGGCACCATCTGGAGAAAAGAAGTCGAAAGGTGGTGATGTAGCTGTCGCAAAGAAAGACGAAAAAGAGACGGCTCTGCCGGACTTGATGGAATGTGATGATGAAGACACTCCCGAGACAGTTGCCTATGTTAAGGGTTTTTGAAAGGGGAGTATCAATCGATGCGATCCTCCCCCATTGTATCTAAGGCTGCACATGTATCATCTAAAACCAATAGATCGTTGAGCATCCCTGTTCAACTCATCGTTCCTTCGCGCATGCTCAAAAACGTCGAAACCACAGCTCTCATTGACTCTGGAGCAACAATCAATTGCCTCGATTGGCAATTCGCACGAAAACATCGGATCCCCTGCCACAAGCTCAAGAAACCAATCCAAGTCCGCAACATCGATGAAACCTTGAACAAGAAAGGAACTATCCGTTACACTGCCAACTTGTTCATCTCTGTCAACGGTGTTACCCACGAAGTTCTCTTCCACGTCATGGGATGTGGAGAGGAACAAATCATCCTCGGCTTTCCCTGGCTGACTGCGGTCAACCCCACCATCAACTGGGAGAAAAACACCATACAGATCGACGAGTCTACCGACCAATCGAAAACCCTCTTCGATAAATCCTCCGTGGATTCCAAGACCCACAATGCCTTCCTCGCCCGCCTCCACTACCAGGAACCTACCCCCACTCCTCGTCACCACCAGATCCACCATGACTAGGACAAATGTCTTTACGATTACCTCGATGAAGGAAATCCTGAATACGTCTGAGCTGAAGACTTTGTCAGAACGGCAGTATCCGCCTATTCCTGTGAACGGTATATCTGAGGCAATCGCCGAATCGTCATCAACCCCACCCGCGTTAAAGCCTACACCACCGCCATGGACCTTGCGATTAAACAACTCGCGAACAAACCCAAGATAACTCTCCCTCCGGAATACTCCACCTTCTCAAAGGTTTTCTCTGAAGTCGCCACCGGCGAACTCCCACCTTCTTGCCCCTACGATCATGCCATCAAACTCAAAGATTCATTCACTCCGAAAATCGGCAAGATCTATCCCCTCTCTCCCGACAAAAAGAAAGCCACCGAGGACTTCCTCAATGAGAACCTCAAAGCCGGCAAGATCCGCCCCTCGCAATCGCCACAGGCATCACCCTTCTTCTTTGTCAAGAAGAAAGACAGCAAGCTCCGCCTGTGCCAAGATTACTGCTACCTGAACGAGCATATCATTCGGGACACCTACCCTCTCCCGCTAATTACTGACCTCGTAGATAAACTCAAAGAGGCACAGGTATACACCAAGTTCGACGTTCGTTGGGGGTACAACAACGTTAGAATCAAAGATGGCGATCAATGGAAAGCCGCATTCATTACCCACAAGGGTCTCTTTGAACCCACAGTTATGTTCTTTGGCATGACTAACTCCCCCACGACCTTCCAGAGATTCATGAACAACTCCTTCTGCGACATGATCGCTGAAGGATGGTTGATTATCTACATGGATGACCTACTGATCTTCTCCCCCGATCAGAAAACCCATGAGGAGCACACCAAGCACATCCTACAATGAATGGAGGGACTCGACCTCCACCTCAAGCTCGAGAAATGCGTGTTCAACACCAAAGAAGTCAAATACCTAGGTATGATTGTAAAACCGGGCCAACTCGCCATGCACCCGGTTAAACTCGACGGTATCGCCAAATAGCCGGTACCTGCTAACTGTAACAAACGATCACTCCATGAAACCCCTATTCCTTTTATCTTATCTTATCTTCATCTTATCTTATCAGACAAAGAGACCACACAGTCGCATCTCAAGACATGATGTGGACTTGTCATTTTTCTCACTTCAAGGTCATGTGAACACATCACGTGACTTAACCCCATACGGTATCACAGCCTTCATTTCACATTCAGTGCTGTGCTCACCTCATGTTGGTGCTTCCATTCTGATGCCGCACCCATCACACACCCTTTTAATAACACAGCATCATGAAACGCCTCATGTACCACAGCCCTTATCAAGGCAGTGTCTTAT
>JBBPLZ010000430.1:0-11504 GCA_038090055.1 Hemileccinum hortonii | reverse complement strand
AATCAGTGCCAGAGAACTCCAGTCAAGTTCTCTTGGTTCTCCCCCAAAGAATCATTTGAGAATTTAAGAGCTCAATCTTCACCTTTTCCTTTCATCTTCAATCTCAGACCTCAGCTCGGCTAAGCTTCGCGCTAGTCAAAGTCTTTGGTTGCTTCATTAGAACTTGACTTGTTTTTAACCCCTCGTTGTCACTGTCACCGCTGGGTAACCCTCTAACGAAGCATCATTGAGAGGCAAGAAGAAAGATAACCCTAGTCCCCACGGAGATCCAAAAAGAAGTACAGTTTCTCTATTAAGGGCTCTGATACAGCAGTACAGAGGTTTATGTGTATGACTCAGTGTCAGTGTTTCAGCAGCTAGACAGTTCCTTGGGCTCGCTAAACAGAGAGCAAGCTCTAGAGGCAGCAAGGTTCCTCAAGACAATATTCGGTCACATCAAAGAGAACTTATCTTACACAGAAGAGTTGTGTGAAAAAGTTACTCACATATTAGCTGCCCCATTGCACAGTTGTTCGGCATCTCTCAGCCCATTTGACCAAGATGAGATCGTACCTGGTTATCCCTTACAGTGGGAACTTGACCTAATCTAAGGCGATCTACCAGACAGATTGCATGCAGAGAGTTTGCCAGAAGTGGTAATTGAGGAGGGATACAAAGAAGCCGAGGATAAAAGTTTATACCTCGAAATCAAGGAGAGTCTAATAGGACCAGACCTCCCTAAACCTAGCCAGAGGAGGACATGTCTCCCAAAGCCATACTCACAGGACTTGCGAAAGAAATGCCCCATACTTAACTACAACGAGAGGAGCTACTTGAGGCCCTCATCTACCTTACACAAACCAGAAAGACTTGAGTAGTTTATGACTACATTTGCTCAAGTGTACTTTTCATTACTCCTATCAACAATCCTCTTGATCACCTGGTTCATACCCCAAGGGACAGCTAGGAAATTTGAAGTAAAGTGGTCCAGAAATGGATTTAGTGTTCACGTCAATGACTATGAGTCAGAAAGAGTACCTGCACCAGGAATTCAGTGAGCATCCAAAAATGACTGGTTGCCAAATGCAAACAACAACTGGGACTCTGACATGGTAGAAGAAGAACACACCTACACCACAGAAGACTGGTTTAATTGGTTGAGAGTAAAAGTAATCTACAACCATCTCATTGAAATCGCCAACCGGATCTTCTTCTACAAGACCAGAAGAGATCACCCAGAACTATTTCCTAATGCAGATGATGACCTCACTGAAGTAAGAGACGACAACAGCTACTTCCAAGCCTCCAACATCCTATAAGCAATGACTACCTGGGATGAAAGCTGGAACACAGAGAATAAGCTCCAATGGTTGCTGGAGGAGCACTTCAAGAATCAAGCCGTGATGGAAGCATACTCTCAGCAAATGGCAAAAGATGAAGTAACAAAAAGAGAATTATCCGAAGCCCTAGCAAGGGCCAATGAGAAGTTAGAGCAGGCAGAAGCACAGTTGCAGGCTGCAGACCAACACACAAGAGAGATGCTCGGTCACATGACCTGGGCATCAGAAAGTGGAGGAACCACACACAGAGGACTGTCTGGAGGATTGTTCAAAATCAAAATATTTGCAGATTCCAGATATTATAATGGATCTCCAGGGAAATTCAAAGAATGGTGGGTCAAGATGAAGTCATGGATCAATGCCAACCCATGATACATCATGGAAGACGATCCACTAGCACCAGGAGGAAAGAGCCCCAACATAGGAAACTGTTGGATGGTTGTACTTTCACACCTCAAAGGACAAAAGGGATCTCACTTTGCTGAGATGGAATTGATGAAGATCTCAGATATGACTTCACAAATCCAAACAATGCAGGACATAGAAGCAGAGATTGTCGGGTTGTTCCAACCTGTCCATCAAAGAAGATTGGGCCAAGAAACAGCTCAATGCTTTCAAACAAGGGAAGCTCTCCATTGATGCCTATATCGCATAATGGATGGCTTTGTCATATTGCGCCAACCTCGGAGATGAGGCAGGCATATGGAATCTTGAAAACAGAATCAATAATGAGGTCTGTGCAGAGTTATGGAAGGGATGACGAAAGATGACTGTCACCCGAACTCTGAAGGAGATACAAGCAATCGGACAACAAATCGAGTCATACTGCATGTTCATGAGAGAGCCAGAAGGGGCTACCTCATGGAATCAAAGGTCGAAGAATGTCAATGCGGCACAAGATGGGTGCAAGAAGCAATCATGCTTCAATTGTCACAGTGAAGAACATGTGGCAAAATATTGCCCTAAACCCAGGAACTCATGCCTGGAATGCAAATTCTTAGGGGGTTTCCACAAGACAGATTGCAAGCGAAGGAATGTACGAGCCACAGATACAGCTCCTACATCTACCGAACCTAAAGAGGATCTCTTTAAAGCTATACAGGGAATGGACTTTGAACAAGCAAAAGCCTATTTCTGGGATATGAAAGACATCCAAGACAAGGGTGTTGCGAGCCAGAGGCACGCTCAACCCAAACACAATGAGCGACTCAAACAAGAAGAAGAAACAATGAGTAGGGACCTTTTACAGGTAGTTCTTGAAACTGGCAAATGTGATGAGAGGAGCAGAACTCAACAGGCGTGGGCAAGGGACAAGCTCCGGTGCAGGAAACAAGTGAATTAGACTGAGGGACCAGTCATAAAGAGCTATCTTATATACATGTAGATATGGTGCACAAACCAAGGTACACTCTAGGGCAGGCATGGGATAAGAAGCACAGTGTGGGAGTGAACCTTGTCTGACATGAGAGGAAAGATAAGGGTGAGCAGATAAGAAAGATAAGAGATAAGACATGAGGCATGACATCACTGGGCCTAGACCTAGTCATGTGATATGTTCCATGGTCACGTGCTGCTGGTCACATGACTTCTGAGAAGTGAAAGTTAGAGTTTGATGCGTACATGTGTCAATGGAGTCTGTCTCCATCTGGTAGGTAAAGAGTGTGAGATGAGGAGCAATCATAACATTACCCCCCATTTTCAAGACTCAAAGTCTATTCGAGATGCAGAAAATCCAGAGTAAGATGGTCCGAAGTCATGGAAAAGAGTAGAAAAGTCCAACAAGGAAATTCCATGGATAGGACGGGGTGCGGATGGGTGGGAGATATGGAAGTCGGAAATGGCCCTTGAGTGTGGGCTAAATTAGATGAGGATTTCCATGTGCGGTCTGTTTCATCCCATCCCTTCCAATGCACAAGATATTGAATACCGTGGCTCTTGAGGCAAGATGCGGCGATGTAGTCAACTTCATATTCTTCGTGTTGATCCTCATTGATGGTGATGGGATCGGGCCGAAGAGCAGGCTGTCCCTCCAGGTGGTTGCGATAGATTTTAACGCGTGATACATTGATGACCGGGTGTATTTGAATGGAGGAAAGGAGGTGAAGTTTGACTGCATTGGGAAGAACAGTGTCAATGGTATAGGGGCTGATCCATTTTTGGATGAGTTTGCGTGCAGTGTAAGGGAGAGATAAGTTATCCGTGGAAAGCCAGATGCGATTGCCGATGGCATAGTGTGGTGCGTCCGATCTCCGAGTGTCAGCTGTTGCCTTTATCTGTTGTCTTGTTTTTTCCAAGACAGCCTCAATTTCCTTGTGGGCCCAACCAGTCTCAGTTCCGAAAGAACCCCCCATGGTGTGGCTAGAACCTTCAAATCCCATTCGAGGGAAGTAGTTCTTGGTAACGGCAAAAGGAATGATGCCAGTAGCCGAGGTGAGGTTGTTGTTGTGGCTGAACTGAGCCATTTTGAACCATTCCACCCAGTCCTCTTGTTTTTTTGCCACATAAGCGCAGAGATACTGTTCAATCTCCCGATTGATACGCTCCATCTGTCCATCTGTTTGAGGATGGTAAGCGGTAGACACTCTTTGGGTAATGTCCAATAAGGAACAGAGGTCCTTCATGAACTCTGAGGAAAACTGTGGCCTGCAGTCCAATATAATAGAAGAAGGAAGTCCATGAACGGACCAGATGTGGTCCCTAAATAATCTAGCTAAGTCCCGAGAAGAAATTTGTTTAAGACAAGGAACAAAAACGATTTCCTTGGAAAAACAGTCAACTATAGTACAAATAGAGTCGAATCCGTTCGATAATGGGAGTCCAGTTACAAAGTCTATGGATATTTCTTCCCATGGCTTGGTAGGCATGGAAAGTGGTATTAATTTTCCTGCCAGTGGCTTTGACAATCCCTTCATGAGGGAGCACACCTGACAGTGGTCAACATAATTTTTGATAAAGGCTGTGGCACCTGGCTACCAGTAATGTCTATGAATAGAATAGGCAGTGCGTGCATGACCCGGGTGTCCAGCGACAGGGGAGTCATGGTATAAGGTTAAAAGTTCAGTACGAAGGGAAAAAGGGACATAAATGATGTTTTTGTTGTTTTTATAGACTTTTTCCAGGGCATAGTATTCGTATTCATCGATAGCATCGACACCCTGCTTTTCTGATTTGTTTTGTAATTTAATAAAAAAGGGAGAAGAAAGTGAAATGTTTTGAACACCTGTTGATCCAAAACCTTTTGAGCCCCTGTTGGTTTTGGGGAGAGATTCAGTTTCTTTGAATGTGGAATTTTCGATTTTTTCGATAATAAGTTGTGTGATCCTGTCGTGTTTAGCAATTGCGAAATCCACATCAGAGGAATTAAATAGTAAGACTCCGAGATTTCCTTGGTAGTCGGCATCGATCGCGCTAGCTCCCACGTCAATCATGTGTTTGGCAGCTAGTCCACTCTTGGGAGCAATGCGACTGTAGGTGCCAATCGGCAGTGCAATGGATATATTGGTAGAAATGAGGGTTTTCCCCTTTGTGGGTACTACCCTTTCCTCGGCACTGTAGAGATCGAAACCGGCGGCAGCATCCGAGCCTTTTACTGGGAGTTTAGCATTTTCTGTAAGAAGCTTAACTGGTAAGCATAGGGAAGAGGAGTTAATAAATAATTCTTTGGGTAGGACGGTGACATTTTCATTGTGGTTTTCCATGGCATCACCATGATCGGGTCGGTGAGATAGTGCATCTGCTCTGCCATTACTAGTACCGGGTTTGTAAATTAACATGTAGTTGAACTCTTGTAGGAGTTCGTGCCAGTGGGCTTGTCTACCAGATAGTGTCTGTGGCTTTTTCCAGTATTCGAGATTTTTATGATCTGTCCAAATCTCGAAGTTAGTTTTCCCGATTAGATAATGATGCCACTCTTCTAGAGCGCATATGATAGCCAATAATTCTTTGTCGTAGATAGGGTAATTCCGCTCTGCAGATGAGAAAGAATGAGATAGAAAGGTGCAGGGCCTCCATTAACCGTCTTCTGATTTGATAGAGAGCACAGCTCCCATAGCGATGTCGCTAGCATCGGTTTTCACCCGCATCTCTTTCGTAGCATCAGGGTGTGCCAAGAGAGGGGCTTCAGTGAATTTTCTTTTTAAAGTTTCGAAAGATCTTTGTTGTGCCTTGCCCCATGACCAGGGAGTGTCCTTTTTGGTTAGGTCATTCAGGGGGCAAGCAATCTGTCCGAATCTGTCAATAAATCTCCGGTAATAATTACATAACCCCAAGAAGGCTTGGAGTGGCTTGAGCTTGGTTGGAGCTGGCCAATTCAAGACTGCTTCGACTTTTTTGTGTTGCATTTCCACACCTTCCCTTGAAACAGTCATTCCTAGGAAGTTTACTTTGTCAGTGGAGAATATGCATTTTTCTGGTTTGGCGAAATGGTCATTTTCGCGTAACCTTAATAATACTTCCTTGACGATGGTTTCGTGGGCAGCATCATCTTGGTTTTTGGTGAAGATCATCATGTCATCTAGATAAATGATCAGCACCATGTACATGTCATTAAACATATTGTTCATCATTTGTTGAAAGGTCAGGGGACTATTGGTCATCCTGAAATACATTACCACTGGTTTGCACACACCAATATGCATAACGAATGCAGCCTTCCATTCGTCCCCTTCTTTTATTCGTACATTGTTATACCCCCATCGAAGATCTAAAGCAGTGAATTTGTCAGCTCCTTTAAGACAGTCAATGAGGCAGGAATGAGAGGAAGAGGGTAACTATTCTTGACAGTTCACTCGTTTAAATATTGGTAGTCCATAACGAGTTATTTTTCTCCAGTTTTCTTGGGTATGAAGAATATTGGAGCCATTTGAGGGGATTTGGAGGGGCGTATATATCTTTTCTTGAGTTCTCTGTCCACGAAGTTTCAAACTTCTTCCATTTTGGCATTGGATAAAGGTATGATTTGTCCTTTTTTGGGAATGAAGTCATCTTTGAGATCTATGGCATGATCCCAGGGTTTTCGTTCGGGCATTCTTTGGGACTCGTTTTTGGAGAAGACATCCAGAAAGTCGTGGTAGGCAGTGGGTACTTTATCTTTGACGTCGTCTTCGATGACGCGAAGGGAGGTAGGGATGTTTCTGGGAACTTGCGTGTAGCTTAGGTGATTGCAGTAGCCGGTGCATTGCGAGAAGGTGATTTTTTGGTTGACCCAGTCAACCTCGGGGTTGTGACAATACAACCAGTCATATCCTAGAATAATGTCGCGAGTTCCCAGGGTGGTGATTATGGCGTCTACCCCTTCATAATGTCCTTCGTAATGAATAATAAACATGACATAATGGGTTAAAGCCCCATGACAAGAAGAGGTACCATTTGCATTGTTAACATGGATGAGTTGGTCTAAAGCATGTAAAGTAAGTCCTTGGGCTTCCACCCAATGCTTGTCGACAAAGGTTTGAAAGGCTCCAGAGTCAAGAAAGCATTTGACAATGGTCTTTTGCCAATCTCCGTACTGTTTAGAAAGGATAGAACAAAATAGTGACATCTCACCCCCCAAGGCCAGAGTACCAGGGGAGGAGGTTCGTATGTCAGCAAAAGTGAAACTAGGAGCAGTGGAGGGTTTGTAAATAGACATCTTTTTTCTTTTTTCGTTTATGAGGGAATCCAGCACACTATTATTTATTTCCAGTGCCACGCTCGATTGAGACATCCTCTCGGAAGATGAGAAAAGATTACAAAACACAAAAGAAATTGACATAATGGGGAAGTTGGCATCTGTACAGTCCATGAGACCAGGATCCGTTACTTCATTGTTCAATGAGGCGGTATCATAATTGTCCTCAATGTCTATCAATGCGGAGAGAGGAGAGAAATTATTATATGAGGGTCCTACCACATGATTACCTCCAGAAATCACGTGGCTCTGCCTTTCCCTTTTCCGAACTACTGGATTGGGTGAGTCTGGCGGCAGCTTGCTGCCGAATCTCCGTTTGGATGCAGTCATGCCAGTATGCTTCTGCCTCTTCTCCCATCCACGGCTGATGGTGGGAGACTTCTGTGATGGTGGTGGTGGGAGCGAGGGAGACCTCACGAACTTGGGAAGTCACAGCTTCTGGGGCAGGTGTTAACATACCAGTGTACGGATCGTACAACTGGCAGGAGGGGTAGGTGGTTCATTGCTGCTGAGACAGATTGTCAGGGCAGTTGCGGCAGATGTGCCCAGTTTTGCCACAGCCAAAGCACGTGCAAGTGTCTTGACATTGAGGCTGCACGGCCCCAATGTCCATTGGTGTGCCACGACCAGGTTGTAGCCCGACTGTGGTAAATTGTTGTTGTGGTGGTGCAGATGGGGCACTGCATGGGGGATAGTATGTTTGTCAGGGGGGAGGACCTCAAGGAGGAAAGATATGAGTTCATTAGTCGACTTGCATTGTGTCTGGTCGTTCGAGGGACATCTTTTCAAAAGCTTGCCCTGCCTTTTTGTATTCTTCCCTCTAGGACCAATAGTCATCGCTGGAGGTGGTGTGGAGCTTGCAGTGATTGTAGATATGCCTATCTACTGCTCACTTCATGAGGTGGAGGGCAAAATCTAAAGATACCTCCAATTCTTTGACGAGTATTTTGAACCTTTCCAGGAAGAAGTCGATAGGTCTTCCATTTTGCCGGTAGTTTTCCAGCTCTTTCCTGGATTCGTGGGCTAGAAGTTCCACCTGGAAGTGGCCTTCTACTTCTTGCTTCAACGAACTCCAGTTGGGCCATGCATCTTCTCCCAACCGGTCGGTAGTGGATTGGGTACCGGTGTCTGGGTCAATTTTGAAATTGTTCTCCGTGTCTTGGTAGAAATTCATCTGGATGCGAGCAAAATCCATTGCCCATCCTTCCATCCAGGAGTACATGGCTAAAGCTCGGTACTTGTCATTTTTCCAATTCTGGACCGAGATCCAGACAGTGATCTGAACCCACCAGTTTCGGAAGGTTTTTCGGTTGCTATCCCACCTCCCAGGATCGGCAACTTTTCTTGTCATATTGTTATTACGTCCATCGTTTAGATGGGTGATGGCATCGGCGAGGGATTGAAGAACAGCAGCAATAGTATCAGACATCCTTACTATCCAGTGTTTTCCAACTGAACTCTGGGGATTCTAAAGGTATCGCTTTGGGCGATGAAGGGAGTTTTTTGGGCAAAGGCAGAGGAGACATGTGTAATGTCCTCACCAAGTGATGATGTGGGTAGTGCGGGCAAGAGTGGGGGCGGCTTGGCGACATGCTGCGATTAGTGCTATTGGATCTCAGTCATCATTGGGGTCGAAGTTGGGAGCGGGGGCAGCGAAGGGGTCGATAGATTCATACTGTACAATGACAGCAGGGTTGGCAGGTGCGAAGTGGACTTGAGGGCAGTGGATATGGGCGGTGTCGCAGCAAGGGTTCCTAGAGCGCATGTACAATGACATGAGCATTGCATCAACAGGTAGAAATGGAGTATGGAGGAACTGGAATACAAGTCTTTGCTCGTCGACCCGACACGCTTATTAACCAGTGTACGTGTAGCACCGTTAGCTGAGTAGGACTCGTTCCCCCCACTAGTGCACTATGCGGGACCCGCAACTTTATCCTTATTTATAACGGTGGACGACCATATGAATACCTGATCTGGGTGGTATGCCTGACTATCACATTGTCAATGGGCACTAGAGTGCAAATGCCAAATCTCCTTGACCCTGGAGTCCGGGTTGTGCAAGTCTAATTCAAGTGTTGTGAGCCAGAGGCACACTCAACCCAAACGCAACAAGCGACTCAAACAAGAAGAATAAACGACGAGTAGGGATCTTTTACAGGTAGTTCCCGAAACTGGCAAATGTGATGAGAGGAGCAGAACTCAACAGGTGCGAGCAAGGGACAAGGTCCGGTGCAGGAAACAAGTGAATTAGACTGAGGGACCAGTCGTAAAGAGCTACCTTATATACATGTAGATATGGTGCACAGACCAAGGTACACTCTAGGGCAGGCATGGGATAAGAAGCACAGTGTGGGAGTGAACCTTGTCTGACATGAGAGGAAAGATAAGGGTGAGCAGATAAGAAAGATAAGAGATAAGACATGAGTCATGTGTATTGTCCCATGGTCACGTGCTGCTGGTCACGTGACTTCTGAGAAGTGAAAGTTAGAGTTTGATGCATACATGTGTCAATGGAGTCTGTCTCCATCTGGTAGGTAAAGAGTGTGAGATGAGGAGCAATTGTAACAAAGGGAAAAGGCAAAGCGACTTAGGTAATCAGGGTGCTTCAGTCACTAGCCTGAACTTTTATAGTATATTATCCATTGATGGAACTGATGAATCAGACACCAATGATAGTGATATTGATGACTGTAAATCCATAGCAAGCCATGAGGCGTTTCTAGTGGAGCACGGCCGAGGCTTTAAATTGGTGCTTGATTCCTCATCACAAAAAGAAAAACATATTTATTCACAAGAAATCCCTAAACAAGTCATGTATTTACCAGTGAAACTACTCAGCAAGAAGCCAAGCTTCCAACCAGAGGGTCGAAGGAAGCTGCTGGTTATGATCTCTATGCTGCAGAAGGAGTAACGGTACCCGCACAAGGAAAGGTTTTGGTGGCAACGCAGATAGCGATTGCACTCCCCAAAGGAACATATGGGAGAATCGCACCATGAAGTGGTTTAGTGGCCAAACATTCTATTGATGTCGGAGCAGGCATAATTGACTCTGATTACCAAGGAGGAATTGGAGTACTCCTATTTAATCTATCTAGGAATGATTTTCTCATAACCAAAGGCAATCAAGTCACCCAACTGATAGTGGAGAAAATAGAAAACCCATACATTATTGAAGTGGATGATCTAGAAGACACCACATGAGGAAAAGAAGGTTTTGGATCCACAGGTGGATTTGCAAGAGAAATGTTTATCTGCGGAGCCCCAAACAAAGAAATCCTTATGGAAATATGGATATCTCCATTAGGAAAATCAAAATATCACGACATAGAAGCACTGCTAGACAGCAGAGCAAATGGGATCTTCCTTGACAGAAGATGGGCAGAAGAACATGTGTTACCTCTTCACCCATTGTGACATGCAATTCCTATTTACAACATCGATGGAACCAAGAATTCCGCAGGAAACATTACTCATGCTATGGACATAATCTTGGAGTATCAAGGACATTGAGAAAAGATCTCAGCTGAAATAGTCGATTTGGGAAAGAATCAGATGGTGTTGGAATATACATGGTTACAACACCACAACCCCAAAATTGACTGGGTCAAGGGCATAGTTCAAATGACACGGTGCCCAAGAAGTTGCCTAATACTCCAAGATAAATCCAAATATGTGAAGAAAGTCCAAGAGGAGGAATGGAGCTCCTATTATAGTTCGTGTCCACACCGTACACTTTTTCACTTTTTCTTTACCTTACACTTCGCTCATATCTTATGATCCCTGAGCACCGTTTATCATTAATCCCTTTCCAAGATCACGTGACCAGTGCATGTGACCATGGGAAATGTCACCTGACCTGAGGCCTAGACCATGACATCATTATGATGTCACACCTCATGGACACCTACTTTCTCTTGCACATATGTTTTTTTTCCTTCTATCACATTCCTTCACCTTCCTTCACATTCTATCTCTCATGTCTGCCCTAAACTCATCTCCCTCTATATAAACCCTACCTTACTCTCTGTAATTTCCCCAGTCCTGTTCACTTGTATTCCTCCCTTCCTCATAGGGACCTTGTACACTTGAATACCACTCTTCCTTTACTCTGCCAGCCTAGTCCTCTGTAAAGGGACAACTTATGCTCCATCTCATCACTGTCATCTTACTGATCTTTTTCGGAATACAAAGTACTCTGAATAGCGAAGGGACAGGGGAATGAGCCTCAAGTAGGAATACTTACTTGAGTGATAGAGCGATGGTACAGAAGCCAAGAGTCTTGTTCAGAGAACAGTGAGATTGAAAGAGAGAATGTAAATTCAATAAAGATAAGATGCACTGTAAGGCCATCTTATATACCTGTACAAGATGTTTGTTTCTATGTATGATCTATCCTAAAAGATAGAAGTTCTATGGTATTCTAACCAATAGCACAAAGCACTAGAACAATGGTGTGCTATGATGCGAGAGTATCAACATATCACATCATGCATTCACAAGATGAGTAGTGTCTT
>JBBPLZ010000429.1:0-11507 GCA_038090055.1 Hemileccinum hortonii | reverse complement strand
GGAGAACCAAGAGAACTTGACTGGAGTTCTCTGGCACTGATTCATGGGTTTATATACTACATGGGTGTTTGTACCTATTTGTACCTAATCTATCCTAATATGTCATAACCCTGTGCCCTGGGCTAAGATTGTGAGTCGTCATAAGTCATCTAGGGTCATGGGTTGCATCTGAAATGCGAGATAAGAAGATAAGACACTGCCTTGATAGAGGCTGTGGTACATGAGGCATTTCAAGATGCTGTGTCATTAAAAGGGTGTGTGATGGGTGTGGCATCAGAATGGAAGCACCAACATGAGGTGAGCACAGCACAGAAATTAAGTGAAGGCTGTGATACAGAATGGGGTTAAGTCACATGACATGTTCACCTGACCTTGTAGTGAGAAAAAGTGACAAGTCCACATCATGTCTTGAGATGTGACTGTGTGGTGTTACAATTCACTATGCTTAGTCATCTGCTATGTCCTTTTTCGCTTATTCTTTTCTTTCTCGATGATAGACACTCCACGGTAACCTGCGGGTTCACCTTTCTCGCACTATCATCATATGCATTCATCTCTTTTGTCTCACGATGACCAGTACTCCACGGTAACCCCATTGGGTTCACCTTTCTCGCACTGTCATTGCTTGTACCATTGTCTCGGATCTTAACTCATGTCGAATCATACCTCATTGCGCATGACTCATTCTGAGTCACGCTTCCTTTGCTTGGCATTACTAATTCTCTTGGCACTTACCAAGTGTGCCCTTTGCCCTGATTACATAGCTTGGTCCATGCATGCTCCCCTTAGGTATATAAACCCCCACATCACGTACCTGTCCCTTAGCTTAGTTCTCCTTGGGAATATACCCTTGGTCCCTTGTCCTTGATCCCCTCGTGCGCGTTGACTCTCGTCTTCACGATAATGTCCTTGTCCTCCATATTAATTGGACTCTCTCTGAACCTCTCGATCTCGTCGCTGGACAACCTCTCGTCCAGGACTCGTTCTTCGACTCTTGATCACTGAACATCCTGTTGGCATCGTTCCAACACTCCTCGCATCTGCCCTTAGCCAACTAGGGGTTATCCAAGGCTATGCTTGCTCCTACCCAGACCAAGCATAACAAAAGAACTAAGCTTCTTCTTTCACGGCTACTACCACATAAGCCATATCATTGAACCACTCTGTCTCACAACCACTATCGAGATCTCCGTTGGACCGCCACATGGCATCTGCCTCCTGTCATTGCCCCAGACTCCACTGACGAAGACCAGGACACAGCTCCACCTCTTCGAACTCCTACGTCATCTTTTAGACAAAACCCTTCGCCCTTGCCTTTGCCCCTGCCTCAGACACCTTTGACCACTATGTCAACGGTGAAACCAGTCGAGCTCAAGCTCAACTCCCCCTCCGAATATGATGGCTCATTTGCCAAATACCAGGCATGGTTCAACTCCTGCTTTTTCTACCTCTCGACCAACGCTGACGTGTGTAACACTGAGGTGAAGAAAATCACATTCATCCTCTCATTTATGATGAAGGGATTGGCCCACACCTGGGCAACCACTTTCCGCGCTGCCGGTATCAACACCATCTCCGGCACTGTATCCATGGGCACTTGGTCGGACTTTGTCAACAAGATCAACAAGGCCTTCCAACACCACAATGTCATCGGGCAATCCATCACTTGGATGTCCACCACCCACATGCTCGCTTCGAAGGGGGGGTACAAACCCTCTCTCTCCTCCTACACATCCCAATTCCAGAATCACACCGCCATTGCCGGAGTCACCGACTCCAATGTCCTCATCGGCTACTACTCGGCCGGTATCCCTGCCCCCATCATGTCCCGCATTATGATGATGGAAACTGTCCCCACCAAGATCGAGGACTGGTACAAAAAGGCCATGACTTTCCACACTATGTGGGAACGCGCCCAGGAAATCAAGGTGTGCAACACTAAATCTGCTGTAACCCCGAAAACCTTCCACCTCCCCCGCACTGTCAACCCAGATGCCATGGATGTCGATGTCATCTCCACTCGCCCCCCGAAACTCACCGATGCCCTCTGTACTGAATGTGCTCACAAGGGCCTCTGCTTCTGCTGCCGAAAACCCGGTCATACTTCCACAAACTGCAAGGCCAAGTTCATCACCTCACCCACACCACCCGGAGAAAAGAAGTCGAAAGGTGATGATGTAGCTGTAGCGAAGAACAAAGAAGAAAAGACGGCTATGCCAGACCTGATTCAATGTGACAACGAAGGTATCCCCGAGACAGTCGCCTACATCAAGGGTTTTTGAAAGGGGAGTCTCAATCAACGCGATCCTCCTCCATCGTATGTAAAGCCATGCCTGTATCCTCTAAAAACAATAGATCTCTGAGTATCCCCATTCAACTCATTGTCCCCTTGTGTGCCCTTAAAAATGTCGAAACCACTGCCCTCGTTGACTCCGGTGCAACGATCAACTGTCTCGACTGGCAGTTTGCATGAAAACACTGAATTCCCTGTCGAAAACTGGAAAAACCCATCCAGGTCTGAAACATCAATGAAACCCTAAACAAGAAAGGCACCATTCGCTACACCGCCAATCTGTTCACCTCTGTCAACGGCGTTACCCATGAAGTCCTCTTCCACGTCATGGGATGTGGAGAAGAACGTATTATCCTAGGCTTCCCCTGGCTGACTGCGGTCAACCCTGCTATCAACTGGGAGAAAAGCACAATCCATGTTGACGAGTCTACAGACCAATCGAAAATCCTCTTCGCCAAGTTGTTGGCAGACTCCAAAACCCACAACACATTCCTCACCCACCTCCACTACCAAGAACCTGCTCCCATCCCTCGTCACCACCAGATCCACCATGACTGGGACAAAAATCTCTACGACTACCTCAATGAAGGAAATCCTGAGTATGTCCGAGCGGAGGACTTTGTCAAAACTGCCGTCTCCACCTATTCTTGTGAGAGGTACATCTGCGGCGATCGCCGAATCATCATCAACCCCGCTTGCGTCAAAGCCTACACCACCACCACCGATCTTGTGATAAAACAACTCGTGAACAAACCCAAGATCATGCTCCCTCCTGAATACTTGGCCTTTTCCAAGGTATTCTCTGAAGTCACCGCAGGCAAACTCCCACCGTCTCACCCCTACGATCATGCCATTAACCTCAAAGACTCCTTTACCCCAAAGATCGGTAAGATCTACCCTCTCTCCCCCGATGAAAAGAAAGCTGCCAAAAACTTCCTCGACAAGAACCTCAAAGCTGGGAAGATCCGCCCCTCTCAATCCCCTCAAGCATTACCCTTCTTCTTCGTCAAAAAGAAGGACGGCAAGCTCTGCCCCTATCAGGACTACCAATACTTGAACGAACACACCATTCAGGACGCCTACCCTCTCCCTTTGATCACTGACCTCATAGACAAACTCAAAGAGGCTCAGGTTTACACAAAATTCGATGTCCATTGGGGGTACAACAACGTTCAAATCAAGGATGGCGATCAATGGAAAGCTGCATTCATTACCCATAAGGGTCTTTTTGAACCCACAGTTATGTTCTTTGGCATGACTAACTCCCCCGCCACATTCCAAAGATTCATGAATGACTCCTTCCACAACATGATCGCCAAAGAATGGCTCATCATTTACATGGACAATCTACTGATCTTTTCCCCAGATCAGACGACCCACGAGGAGCGCACCAAGCGCGTCCTACAACAAATGGAGGAACTCGACCTCCACCTCAAGCTTGAGAAATGCATGTTCGGCACCAAGGAAGTTGAATACTTAGGTATGATCGTAAAGCCAGGTCAACTCGCCATGGACCTGGTCAAACTTGATGGTATCGCCAAATGGCCAGTACCCACTAACCTCAAGGGTGTTCGCTCCTTCCTGGGCTTTGCCAATTTCTACTGCCGCTTTATCCCTGACTATTCTACAGTCGCACGCCCCCTCATCGACCTCATCAAGAAAAAGCAACCTTGGGTCTGGACCGCTGACCAACAGCAGTTCTTCGACCATCTCAAGGAGCTTTTCCAATCCTGTCCCGTCCTTCAACTCCCTGATCTTTCCAAACCTTTTGCTATCACCACCAATACCTCCAAATGGGCCACTGGCAGTATTCTCCTCCAGACCAATGTCAACAAAGATTGACACCCCTGCTCCTACAACTCCGCTTCGCTATCTCCCGCGGAATGGAACTATGACATCCACGATCAGGAACTTCTTGCCATCCTCCGTGCCCTGAAAATGTGGCACCATTATCTCCACGGCTCCACATTCTCTGTCCAGGTCTTCACCAACCACAAGAACCTGACCTATTTCTGTCAAGCCCAAGAACTTAATCACCACCAAGCCCAGTGGCTCCTAGACCTTGCCGATTTTGATCTCAAGATCATCCACGTCCCTGGTAAACTCCTTGCTGGCCCTGATACCCTCTCCTGTCACCCAGATCTCATCCCTGAATCCGACAACGACAATTCTGATGTCATTGCCCTCCCTGACTCCATGTTCGTGAATCTCATCAACACTACCCTCCATGAGAAACTTGTCACATCCTCCGCCTCCGACCCCCTCATCCTCAATGCTGTCCAAGCCATGGTCAGCAAGAAACTTCAGATCTCACCCTTCCACACCAATCTCAACAATTGATCCTACTCCAACAGCCTCCTTTCTTTTAAAGGCCGTACCTACGTTCCCCCTGACAGGACCCTCCACCGTGATGTGGTGGCCAGGTGCCACGACCATGAAACAGCAGGCCACCCTGGGTTCCTTAAAATGCATCAACTGGTCTCCACCCAATATTGGTGGCCCGGACTCGCCCAATTTGTCCGCCAATATGTTGCTGGTTGTGCTATTTGTCAGCAAAACAAAGTTAACACGCATCCCATGGTTCCCCCTCTCGTCCCTATCCACTCCTCGTGCACTCATCCTTTCCAGCAGGTCTCCTGCGACCTGATCACCGGTCTTCCCCCATCTTCTGGCTTCAATTCGCTCTTGGTCGTGGTCGACCATGGGCTTACGAAGGGGGTGATTCTTTGCCGCACCATGTCCACAGTCACTGCCGAAGGAATAGCACAGCTTTTCTTCAACAAAGTTTTCACACAGTTCAGCCTCTACGAGAAAATCATCTCCGATTGTGGCCCACAATTCGCTTCTGCCTTTGCCAAAGAACTTGGACACCTCCTCTCCTACGACCTTGCCCTCTCCACCACATACCACCCTCAAACGGATGGAGAAACAGAGCAAGTCAACCAGGAGGTTGAAACGTATCTACAGATCTTCTGTGGTAACGAACCCTCATCATGGTCTGCTAAGATTTCCTTGGCAGAATTCACACACAACCACCGTCCCCACTCTGTCACAGGGCAATCGCCCTTCTTCCTCATGATGGGTTTCAAACCCCAAGCCCTTCCCTTGGTCATCCCCACGTCTACGGTCCCTGCTGTCTCCGATCACATCACCACCCTTACTGTGGTACGCAATGAAGCCCTTGCTGCGCATGAACTCGCCCATCAAACCATGGCGGCACGTTCCAAGCACTGGTTCACCCCATTTGTCACCGGAGATAAGGTTTGGTTAGAAGCACAGAACTTAAAATGTTCCATTGTCAACCCGAAATTCACCACAAAACGGGAAGGGCCTTTTACCATTACCCAGGTACTTTTCCTGATCACATACAAACCCCACCTCCCCAAAACCTGGCAGATTCACCCAGTCTTCCACACCTTGTTGTTATCACCCTATCATGAGAACCCTGTCCACGGCCCCAATTTCCCAGCTCCTCCCCCGGATCTTATAGAAGGTGAGGAGGAATACAAAATTGAGAAGATCTTGAAACACTGTGGAATGCCACGCTCCCGCTCCTTCCTGATCCGATGGAAGGGATACTCTGCTAAAGAAGACTCCTGAGTTTCGGAGTCCGATTTAAAGCATGCTGTGGAGTTCATCAACAACTATAAAAAACATCACTGTCTCTGATCCCGTTCCCACGTCCCTTCCATCGCAACCACCATGTCCATTGAACAGCTCATCTCCATCCCCGCCTCCACTGTCGTTCCCGACTCCTCGCCCCGCTCCCAGTCTTCCTCGCCCATCATCACCCCATCACCCTTCCATATTATCGACAACATCTCGGATGTCGAAGTCTCCAGCAATGCCACCACCGCCAGATGGGGTGCTGAAGAAAATATTGTTCCAGTTCCAATTCTTCCTCCCATGTCCATTGCTACCATAATTTCTGCTGATATGCATTCGATTACCGCTGTAGACCTCCCTTTGACGGCCCATCGCACCTGTGATGGGTACCCCGATGCTGTGTATGCTCAGAATGTCCTCTGCCTCATCTTTGACCCCCGCCTGGCATGGTACATCGACTCTCACCTGGACATGGACTCCCCTCTTCTCGCACTCTACCAAGCATTCCTGGGCCTTGAATGACTCACCCCTATCCTCCAATCCTCTGAAACCGCCGACACTCTCCATGGGCTAATCAAGGCTCTCCTTTTCTCCATCCGCCACCACACTTGTGGCATCCTCATCATCCTCGCCCATCAGCTGTACTTCGGCGAGTTCCTTCTTGAAATCGACTGCTTTGCTCATGCCATCGCGGATCATTATCACACTGCTTCCGCATCCGTTCCCCCACCATACACCATGCGCTCCTCGCCCTCCGCCTCCTTGTCACCCCTCACTGCTGACGAGCTTCGCACTGTTGAACGTGCTGAAGCTTGGTGGACCGGCTTTGATGGTCGCCAACCACTTCCCACGACTCACCCCCGCTACCACGAGACCTGTCACATGTGTCACTGTCTCAGTCATCGTCGGACCCAGTGCCCCCTCTATGAATGTCCCATCTGCCTCCGTGCTGCCCCGGACCATCCTCAGGCTACATGCCCCCTCCATCGCCGCACACCCTTCCATGTCTCATCGTCCTCATCCTCTGGGTCCTCCACCCAACAGTCCATATCCTCATTGTCCCCATCCTCGTTGTGCCACACTCGTGGCACTCCTCATCCACCCACTGCCAGGCATGGTCCAAACCATCGACGAACGGTTTCTCCCATTCCACCGCTCCCTCGCGAGCCCTCTCCCGTCTTCAGTGTCGATCCCAAATGGGATGACAACACCTATGCCAACATCACCGGCTCCCCTGGACACTACACCCACAACTTCTGAGCTTCAAGACCACAGGTCATCAAGTCCCCTTATCGGTGCTTCGGGTTTAGTGGGGGGGTAATGTTACGATTCACTATGCTTAGTCACCCGCTATGTCCTTTTCACTTATTCTTTTTTTTCTCAATGATAGACACTCCACGGTAACCTGCAGGTTCACCTTTCTCGCGCTATCATCATACGCATTCATCTCTTTTGTCTCACGATGACCAGTACTCCACGGTAACCCCATCAGGTTCACCTTTCTCACACTGTCATCACTTGTACCATTGTCTTGGGTCTTGACTCACGTCGAGTCATACCTCGTTGCGCATGACTCATTCTGAGTCACACTTCCTTTGCTTGGCATTACTAATTCTCTTGGCACTTACCAAGCGTGCCCTTTGCCCTGATTACATAGCTTGGTCTGTGCATGCTCCCCTTAAGTATATAAACCCTCACATCACGTACCTGTCCCTTAGCTTAGTTCTCCTTGGGAATATACCCTTGGTCCCTTGTCCTTGATCCCCTTGTGCGCGTCGACTCTCGTCTTCGCGATAATGTCCTTGTCCTCCATATTAATTGGACTCTCTCTGAACCTCTCGATCTCGTCGCTGGACAACCTCTCGTCCAGGACTCGTTCTTCAACTCTTGATCGCTGAACACCCTGTTGGCATTGTCCCAACACTCCTCGCATCTGCCCTTAGCCAACTAGGGGTTATCCAAGGCTACGCTTGCTCCTACCCGGACCAAGCATAACATGTGGTCTTCTTGTCTGATAAGATAAGATGGAGATAAGATGGAATGAAGGAAATAGGGGTTGTATGAAGTGAGCGTTTGTTACATACTGCTGGACTAGTATTTACCACACAACAACTTGCTATATCAACCCATTCTCACACAGCATCATTATCTGACAGCTTTGCATGACATCACACAGGCATGGACTGGCATTGGGTCTGCTGTCTATGCACTCTGGCAGCAAACCAAGATAATATCATCCATCCATTCAATACTTGGTGTGGTGATCTACTTGGCATATATCCTATACCATCATGCAATTCACAATTTTCAACAGTATTTCTATCATCACTGTCAATTCAAATGTTACCTGGTCAAATAATACTGTCCTTAAAACTTCCTGGAAACTTCCATTTCATCTGTTCCACCAAACAGTTTGCTTACAAACATCCAAACCAATGATCTACTCAACAATACTCTCTATGATATTCTAGATGCAACCAATCCAAGTTTCATCAATGCAGTTGTCAATACAACTTCTTTGGAAACAACCTGTGGTCTAATATCAAATCTTACTTTCTCCTATGTTGAAAAGCAACTAGTTCTTATCTTTTATACCAATGATCTTGGTTTTGGAACTATTGTACTCAATTATGAAGGTTTGTAATTTTTATAAGTAATGATTTCAATTGACTCTTTGACCTTTGTGTGTAGATCAGCCTTTTAGTCAATCACAAATTCAAAGTGCAAAGGATGAGATTATCTATGTTTCATGTATGGTTGGTAGCATTTTATTTGTATAGCTTCATATTGTTGAACATATTTGCATTTTTCTGGTTTCAGGACATGAATAATACAATAGGATGCTTAACATGCTCTGCATACCTGTTCTTCTTAATTACTACTGGTATTGAACTAGATGTATCAATTGACCACAATACAATGAATCTTAGTGTTAACATTGCAGAAGGTGGTGTTGGATGTTAAACCTATGATAATCAAGTGACTTATATATATTTGTCCATAGGCAATTATCCCCCTGTAATGGCTTATCTTGCAGGATGCTTTTCATCATCACAAACAATGAATGCTATCTTGGATCTTTAAACTAGCACTTTGAGTTCAAATCCAACCCATCAAAGTTTGCAATCCTGGAAATTATTGTCTCCTAATACAATATATACTTTCTCAAAAGTCTGTTGCTTAACTCAGTTTTTTTAGTTGGATCCTACATTTAGCTCCACTGGATTTGTTATTTGTCCACAGAATGGGTTTGTGGCATGCTATGATGTGCTAAGCAGGTATGTATGTTTATTAGCCAATTCAGATTTCTGCCAGTAACAAGCTGATCACTAATAGTACATCAATTTTAGCACAAAATGATACTCTTTCTATGCTTATTCCAAATCAGGTGGAACAGGCTCTAAATGAGGCAATAGCAACTGCAGTTCAGATGGGTATGTGTTCAATTGGTCCACTTTGAAATATTTACAATGTCTTGTTTGCTGTCATGAATATAGCAGGTCAATTGAGGTCAAATCAAGGTGGATTTGACAGAATGACAGGAGAAAGCCAAGTTACACAGGTGATCACTGAGCAGAGGCTTAATGTAAACATAACATATTTTACATGAGACCATGACTAATGTAAAAATCTTCATAGATTAACCAAGTTCCAGTGGGTACCAACATTCTACCTACATATCTAACTACTGATGTAGACATCACTTCTTCAAGGTTATCATTGCCTCTGTAGCATCTCTGATCCTGCTGATACTTGTACACCACATCATTAAAACCCCCTCAGGATCAACAAAACCTCACCCCAATGTCACTGGACTCAGTGTCCTGGAGATCATTTGGGTTGTGTCACATTCTAAAAATCTGTGCAAGCACATGGCAGATGTTGGCAATCCTTCACTGGATCATCTGCGAAGAGAGTGCATGTTCAAGATATGTCTTGGTGACATAGAGGCCATAGGGTCCTCGAGGGGAATGAAACTTTCTTGGAATGAACAAAGGTGGGCTACTTTCACATCATCCTTGTTCAAGTTTGGTCAGTATTCTGATACTTTTTGACACCCACTTGACGCAGAACATCGGCACTGATACAAGCATCAAGCAATAGAATGAAACCGCCCATATGCAGTCCCCAACATTTTGCTTGACACGTGAGTTCTTGATTCAGCTTGTTGTGAAAGCCATGACCTTGTTATTGTTATATTCAACTGGAGCCTGAGCGGGACAAAGGCACGTACCTTGTATATCAGGTATGAATGTTGAGTATATGTATCTCTCTTCTCTTATCCTGACGGTGCGACTTGTTATCGACGACCACATGAGCGCCTGAAGAATTCAAGAACTTGAGGGAAAATACATGATATTGCACGAAACATGGAGGTGGCATCTGAATCGAACTGTGACAATCGAGTCTAATGTCCCTTGACTGCCACACTAGTTCAGGTCTAGAACAGTATCTTGGATGGATTACACCCGTCTGAGAATTCTCAAGTGTGTGAGGCAGAATAATCTCGTCAGCGCACGTATTTCCATCCAATAAGCGAAAAAAAACCATGCGAGAGAGCCTCCAATTCGTACCACAAGGATTGCGGCATTCAGAATGTTGTAGTGACGTCGCGCGTGTAACACCCTGTCGGAACGCTGAGACTCCCTCGAGGCTGAATGGAGAGTCACTCACCACCGTACTCGGATCTAATGCATGTCCGATGGCAGTAGAAGGGCTTATCAGAAACTTGTCTGGAAAATGTCATAGCAGAACGGCCAGAAAGGGCGTGATGTAACTGAGCGAATTAATTTCTCGTAGGACTGCCCAGCCCCGGATCACCGACCGGGGTGCGAGTGGACTCGGCGTCAGAGGCGTAGCAGAGTGAACTAAACCATAATGGACACAGTCCATCCTCTTGTTTTCACGCTTGGTGGGAGACCAAAGTCGTCTATCACTCCCTGGTGAGCTGTATATGGAGATTCGACTCTTGCTTAGGTTTCAACCACTCACCCACGATCCCTCCAAAATCCGATCCACTACCTCTAGCATGATAGTACTAGATGATACTTGGTGTCAAGGTGCATGTAGCTCGTCTCGAGTCGTTATGTCAAACCGCTCACTCGACGCGCGGGGAAACAAGAGCTACGACATTGGATCGAGCGCAGCGACATTTCACGCCGGGATTTTGTTTGTTGCAGGACAACCGAATGCACACATGGAAGGTGACTCATCCGCCATTCGTCACGCACTCGATGACTTGCGTGTCTGCTGCGGTCGGGTCAAATATTGGGCGAGTGGCGATACTGGGCATCATTCACATTCCCGCTCACCACAGCCGAGGCCTTGGCTGAACCGGCCCGAATGTTTAGGTAAATCAACCTAATGTACCCTTTCGGATCAATCAACAAAGTCCAACGTTCAACTTGACGAGGACACACCTCCTTGATTCTACACACAAGTGGAAGTAGTAGCTAAAATCGAAAATACAATGAATTCTATGCATGTTTGTCGATCGTGATGTGCGCATGCATGATAAAGTAGGACTCGAAGACCGCGGGAAACGAGAAAGCGAACAAGGGAAACGAGGCAAAAAGGAAACGGCTGATGACCAGTCTCAGGCTCAGAG